>JMFS01104407.1:0-12789 GCA_000699545.1 Podiceps cristatus
GGGGGGGTGTTCAGGTGGGGGGGAAGGGAGGGTTTGCTTTGTTTTAAACTGCATTGACCTCGCACAATAGTGGGAACACAATATAGGCACAGAGGCTGCTTGTGGCCGGGCTCTGCTTTCACCGTATAATCCCGCTGTCAGCTCCCAGGATGACAAAGCCCAAGATGACAAGGCAGCGGATAGAGCTTTTCACAGAACTTCAGTTACAGGGAGTACATTAGTCTTCTCTGAAAGAAAGAATCCTCCGTAGATGATCTTGGGAGGCACCGAAACTAGAGCTGTCTGGGCCCCTTCTCCCACAACACTCGAGAAAACGAGCGTCCCAACACCTCCTGCGTCTCGAGATGGAAAGGTGCTGAAATACCAACGCTGACAACCTCACATGTCGAAACGAACACAGAAGCAGCAAACACAGAAAATTCATCAGTGGTTACGCACAATGGAGCAGCCTGCGCTATGGTTTCTCTGAACCTGTGTATATGAATAAAGGGTGCACGTTTATATAAACCCTCAGGAACGTAGAAAAGAGCAGAGAAGCCTGCCATTTTGGTAATACTCTCAGCATGATGTCGGCAAGAAAATGGAAGGCTAAATCACATGGAACTCAGCGCTGATGAAAATGTTAAGTCTTGAAGTGGCCGGATGCGAGGGTTAACAAGACAAAGACACAATACACAGAGTCAAACAGAAAGATGAAAACAGGCAAACTCGGTGAACATCCGAGCTATGCAAGCACGGCAAAAACACCGATCTCGAAGGTTTCCTCCGGACCCCAGGGCACTGTCCTCCGCTGCTACAAAATGCGAGAGGAGAGAGAAGAAGGGATATGAATTCAAAATTCTCTTTCACGTCACCAATTTAAAATGGGCACCGAGGTAACCCGGCACACCGCCGCCTCAGCGGGAGGCTGGCAATGAGGTCTCCGCTCCCCTGGCCAAAGCGGCAGGCCGGCAGCTTTGTGGCGTGGCAGGCAGCCCTGGCAGGGCCGGCCGAGGCTGCCTGCTCCCGACGCTGCCTCCCAAAACGCCGGGATCACCTTCAGAGCCTGGGCCGCTCCACGCGCCGTTACTGAAGTCTTACGAGAGAAAAGCAACCTCACCCCTTCGAACATCACGCTCACCTCTAACAGGCCGCTTAGACCTGTTGAATTTGTTACTTGGGAACGTTTTGGGCTAAGTGTGCCTCAGGAGTATTTAAGCAGTCAGGGCTGACCTGCTTTTTATGCCACAGTACTGGTTTTCTCAGACACGATAGAGAAGACACTTTGACATCAATTAAACATTGTTCATGCTCCAAAAGTAAAAACCATTTCAGTTAATTTTCTCTTCTATTTGAGCATCCGACAGACCACTGAGATTTAAGTCTCTCGTGTCTGCGTAGCAAAACATCACCCGGGCAAGTCAGAGCAGAAAGCCCAGACTGCAGCTCCGAAAGCCCAAGCTTGTCACCGATGCATAGAAACCTGGGTTAAATACAAGCTCTAAGCCTTGCTGAACCTTATGTAGCCTCCGTTTACACATTTTTTGCGAGGAACAGAAAAATGTCAGTCAACACTGAAACCATACGCTAACTACACAGCTTACAGCACACGTGTATTATCCTCTACGCAAGTCAAACGAGATCTTCACCTCTGAATCCTCGGGACTTTATGTTTCCTTTCAAACCAACACCCGCTCTGTGCTTTACACAAAACCCTGACGGTCTCCAAAACGCATCGATAGATTCAAACCGGACTGCGAAGCGGTGGAAGGAGAGCGCTGCAGAGGCAGTAATGTGCAGAGATGAAGATGAGTGAGCCTGAGGAAGCATCAAGGCGTTTGAAGTAACGCTTCGAAGACCTGTTAGGCATTGGGAAAGAAAGAGCACGTAGACCTGCAAGAGAGATTTCCTGCACAGAAGTCGGCGTAGAGGGCAGAGCCAACAACACCCGGTGCTCAGTCCCGGCACAGCCCGTCCCTGCGTTGGCAGCCGTACGCAGCCATTGCTGCCCGAGGGAGCGAGGGAAAGGCCTGGAGAGTTCAGCCCTAGGGACGCCAGCCCAGAGGCTGCGTCGCACGGGAGACACAACCTGCTTCCTGCACGCCAGCTCGGGATTAAAAGGAGCAGCGGGATGGCCCTCGAGTCCTAACCCGGCCAGGGAAAGCTTCGGCTATTTCAGCTGAGGGAAACAAATACCCACAAAACGCACTGAAAAGAGGAGAGGCAGTCCCAGAGACCCGTCAGTCACCACAAGGTCAGATGAACTACCTGCTCGGGCTGCAGAACCACCGAGCTTCCAGAAATATTCCAGAGCTCTGTCAAGATCACCTCATCATCCCAGGCAACCGAGGGGGCAGCCCCTTCTGCTCCCCGAAGGTGCTACGCCTTCCCTCCCCAGAAGCACGTACGGAGGCCTTCCCATATATATAATATTGAAGATATTTCCCTCTGCTTGCGACATGTAACTCAAAAAGACCAACTGTCACAAGGCTCACGGGGAGCGGAGCTGCCCCGGGCAGGAGGACGCGGGTACTGCAAATGGCAGTTTTCCCGGCCGGGCACCAGCCCCAGCAGCCGGTGGGATTCACCTACGAGCCCCGGGTTTTGCTGCACCGCCGCCGCAGCTACAGCCCACCAGCCTGGAAGCGGAGAGGCCACCTGCACGGCTGCGTACCCCTCAGTCAGAGGGGGTTTAGAAACGAAATGCTTCCAAAATAGCCTAACTGTCAGGAAATCAGAACTTTGTGTTTGAAAGAAACAGCTTTTGGAAATACAGTAACAGTCCACGAGGGTGTAATGGCACTACTTGAAGTTTAGGACTGTTATTACACAGTTTTGGGGTTTCTTTTTAAAAATAAAACATATTGAGAAATATGGATTTGAGTCACAGAAGGTGTTTTAAGTCATATTTGTAACAAGAACTCTTATAATGCTCTATCCATTTATAAAAAAAAACCCGTAAGACTCTAAAACCAACAGTTACTCCACAATTAGTAATTTTACTACAAGCAACGTCCATAAAACAATTTTAAATGGAACATAAGAAAGCCATTTCCCATTTCTAGGTTCTGATGTCAATATAGCATGTAAACATTTTTTTTAAAATCAGTTCAGGGACCTGTATCACAGCATGAAGTTAATGTTAGTAAGTTAAACAAGGAAGTTTCAGTTTATTTTTAGCATTTGGAAACAGAAACAATAGAGCCAGGTGCTCTGACAGAGGAAAGCACTGGAGGAAGAAATAAAGCAAGCACGTCCTGGTTAAATACAACAAAAAATTGCCTTACCAACATGTATTTCCAAACACACTTTCCAGGACCTGTGGTAAAATCCTGGCCATAGTTAGTAAAACAATAACAATTCCATGAACTAGACAGAGAACAGGTTTTTATGCCATTTGTCCGCGTTCTTTGAAAGCCCCGTATTCCAAAGGAAACCCCAACGTTACAGCTGTAGAGCACTACACCACACGTCCCGCACACAGCGACACACAAAAGCTTGAGAGAGGTGACAGCGGGGGGATCTCACAGCGGTCCTTGTCGTCAAGCTGAGTGAGAGATGGCTCAGCGACCTGCTGATCTCGGACACGCGATCCACGACCAATATAGATAGATAAAACCCCTTATATACTTGAAAAACATACCTTCCTTTGCTTGGTTTCTCTTTCTTCACTTCTTTTTTCACAACTTCTGCCTGAAAGGCAAAAACCAGGGTTCAGTATCTGTGACTTTCAGAAGCATCAGCACGGAATTTGCATAACCCAGCTAATTAATAACGCCACGAACCCAAATTTAGGCATGTACCACCTCAAAGCTCAAACGCCAGAAAACTGCTGTATAACTGCTCCCCACAGGACACGTTTCGGAAGATGACAAGTTACCCTGCGCGGCAGGGTAAGAGATTTTACTGAGCATGGGCTAGAGACAACACGGGGCACACCACTAACTGTTTTGTTCGTCTCATCTCCAAAGCTGCCACGCTTTTTGAGCAGAATTAGCTTTTGGTCTGCGATATATTTGGGGGAGAGGGACGTAAAATGCATCTTTTCCCAGGCAGCGCCTTCTTTCCTGCGCCAGCGAGGCTGCCCACAGCTGCAGAGCTCAGGGTGGATGCTTGACAATAAACATTATACAGCAAACAGCAGCACACCTTTTCTAAAGACAAATTACATCCCAAGTCAGCAAGTATCTACAAGAAAGCGCAAGGCCAGTTTCTATTCCTGAGGACCTGCGTTCATCTCCTGCAGGGTGACTACGCCTTTCTGTTATGTAGAATAAACCTACGGTGTAAGTGTAAAATGAAATCACACCTTCTGAAATAAAAAAAAAGACCACCACAAACCATCCGAGCTCCGCAGCTATCCCAGTTAGTAGTGTGGGTCCAAGCAATCAAAAAAAACCCCTTAAAAACTCACTGCTGAAATCTCAATCTCTTTTCCGAAGGTATTCTAGAAACTAATTTGAAGGCTATCACTATTAAAAAGGACATCAGATAAATTCAATGCGCATAGAATTCACTTTAATCTTCTATTTATGCACATAATTCCAAAGCCTTCAGTTTCCCCTTTCTAAAAACATTTATTCCAGAGATAAGTGCCAAAAGGAATCTGAGCATGTTACAATGAATTAAAAATGACTTTTTTCCTTCAGACCAGCTTGAAGAGAAAATAGCTTCTGTCAAATGGAGCCGCAAGCTCAATGTTCCCACGGCACCTAGGTGCGTAACAGACTCTGGCAACGTAACCGAGAAGGTGGACGAGAGGAAACAAGGCTCAAACCGCAGGGAGGAACGATGGGTGGAAAAGCTCAGTTTCCCCTCTTACCAGGCACCTTTCCCTCTATCTCAAATACAGATGAAAACAAAGCTCCAGAGCATATTTCCAAAGGACAGATTTATTTTATCATTTGTGCAACAGCTGTGAGGGTTGCACTGACAGAGACTGGAATGACACCGGTTGCAACCACGCTCTATGACTCTCCAGTTGCACGTCCTCCTGCCCTCACAGCAGTTTCCCCCTATTTTGGTTATTTCAGCAGTATTCAATTCAGACATTAGCAGCACGATTACAGAAATAAAACCATAAGGTGATTAAGCAAGCACTTACATTACTGCTGTTACTATGCCACTGGCATCAGTTACCGCTATCTGGCTGGTCAACCTCTCTAAATCAGAGAGGCACTCTGTATCACCCAACGTGTGCAGCTGGAAAGAAATATTATTTTGAAAACAGAGTGTGAATGCCGTTCTTTGTTGGCATTGAACTCTGCTCTGATGAAACATTTATAGTGACAAAGGCACGTTATTCTGTTGCTCCACAAGCTATAGGGGACAGCTATAAAATGCAGATTTGAATCACAGTCTTCCCACAATGCATCCTTGACAGACATTCCTTTGCATGAGCACTTTTAATTAATGATATTTTGCTTATTTTTCAGTGCTAAGGGAGCTTATTACTTACATTTGCTACGCTTGAGAGAAAGCTCCTAAGAGATCTGGTTATTTTCTTCAGCTACAAAGTTAGTCTAATAAAAGATACCACATCTGACATCATCTAACACAATCATAAGTTATGTTCTTTAAGATAAGCTGAAGTTCACCACATAAACTGAAACACAAAATTAAGCAGCTCAGAAGAAAAGCGTATTTTGCCCCGTACAAAGAGAGTCAGCAATGGGGGCATCATCCCTGCAACGGGGAAGAGGAGAGAGAGAGAAACACTCTCGGAACATCTAATCCAGGCTCCTGCATCCGGCAGAGGAGAAAGGAGGGCCCTACGCACCCACCCCCGTTTTAGCACTTCCCACCTGCACCAGAACCCCACCGCCACTCCCACCCGGCACCACCACGCCATTCAGAAGGACTCTTAAACCAGTTCTCTGAATCAAGTACCTCATTACGAAGCATTTTCAGTGCTGTTATACTGACTCCGGGCTAGCAGAAACCTCAGCAGGCAGATCGCTCCTAACCAACAAGCCACGGCCGAAGGCCCGGAACGGGCTGGGAAGAGCTGCGCTGACTCTACAGACGTTTCAAACCGTCACAGTCGCTAAAAGGTAAAAAACTAACTGATTTGACACAGACTAAGCCCTGCACGTGCCCTGACTTACTCAGAAAGGGGCACTCTTAGTCCGATCAAAAAGACATCTGTGTGCTCAAATCACGGTATCTTGTGTATCGTCGTACGTCCTAAACCATCACAGATGCTACTCAACAACTATCCCAAGAGAGCCCTACCAGAACCGTCCTATTGACACCGCGTTTCTTCAAAAACGGGACTCCTAAACACCATATAGCTACCCTACCGTCTTCATAAATAAAGATGCTTGTCAATCAAGCAGAAGAAACTGCCAATACACTAAAAAATAGAGCGTGATACGAGCCAATCATCAGTACACAACCTAGTCGTTGAAAGGCACCTGAAGTTAAACCTTCTCTTGTGTTGAATATTAGTGAAGGGAAAAAACTAAGATGCCCTGCCCCTCCAGGCACATCCTCTTGTTTCAAGGGTACCCCAAAGTCAGGCCACTGAAAAGGGACGGCAACACATGGGGAACAGGAGCTCCAAGAATGGAATTCACGTGGATAATCACTTCAAACCAAACCAAATTAAAAAAAAAAAAAAAAAAACACACACACACCAAAAACACCCACAAAGCACACCACCAAAAAACCCCAACAAAAAGCCCTAGACACATTTTGGTCTCAATCTTGACACGTCGGGATTTACGTTCCCCACTCTGGAAGCCGGAAGGCTATTAGCACACGGCTAATGTTTGCGTTTCTTGCTTACAGCTCTTTATCTGTGCAATGCAACATGCACCAAGCTCCTCCCCTCTGCTGTTCAGCGGCTGCAGCGCGCTGTTCCTTCAGCAAATCACTGAAGTAAACTGGGAGCTGCTCCATACCGCAAGCAATTTCATTCCTGAGAGGGAAGATGGAAGCAGCTGTGGGCGCACAGACCAATGCTGACACAGCAACTGAGGCTGGAATCCAGAGGGCTGAAGCAGATGAACTAACGATGAATCAAACTAGATCAGAAAAACTCTACTATATCAGTCACCAATCCTTTTCTAACCAGTACTAAATAGTTGCTTTCCTCCTCTCTTCCTTTTTCTCTCCATCCTTCATTAAGAAATACTTTCATCAGTCGAAAGAGATTCCATATGTGTTTGTAAAATATAGAAAGGGGCGTAAGAAAGACAGCACACACACTTCAACACCTACGCCACACCCCAGAACACAGACTGGTTGGTCCAGGCCCCAGCTGTCGCATGGTTTTCACTCTCATCCACGATGACAGCAAATAGCGAGGGCAATACTGACACTGCCATCACCAGCTGCTCTTCATGGAAGGGTCGTTCTATTCCACAAAAATAATCTGCTACTGCAAAGAAGAACACTCACCTCAGCAGACTCTCTGTTGGGTGACAAGGTACAGGTCAACGTATGCTCGCCCATGTTATACGGGTATTGCTTCAGGAAGCTGAACATCGATCTGGCTGACTGGGGACTATCCAGCTGCAGAATTGCCTAGAAGGGAAAAAACACCACCTTCGAATAGCTGTTACCTCGCCCCGTCTCCGTCCCGCAGAACAGGTTTAATAAATCGAGTTGGCGTAGCATGTGGTATCCGGTATTCCTGAAAGGCTTCCACCTCTTCATTGGAAATTAGCTCTAAGCAGCACTTTCTGATGAAATCCTGCTCTGAGTACAGAGAACGGTGGACTCGCTGCTGTCTGAGGGGCTGAAGAGCAAAAGCTTTCCATCTGCAATTAAACCCAGAAAGCTTTCCATTTGCAATTAAACCCAGAAAGCTTTCCATTTGCAATTAAACCCAGAAAGCTTTCCATTTGCAATTACCTTCAGAACCAAATAAGGAACCACACCGTGAAAGCGTGGAGCTTCTCTACCCATACGTGTCCACCCTCTGGCTCCTGGGCAATTCTGCTGTAACTGGGATCTTCCCTGAGCGTGAGGGGAGGTGTGTGCCCACCAAAAAAGTGCAAGACTACGTCTCTCAAGGGAAGAGCACAACGAACTACACACAAAACTTTATCTGCTGTACCAGAAGCCTCTCCCTTCTCTACCTTCTATCAAGTAAGGCAGCACAAGAGTTGTGTAAGTCACCTCTGAAATCTTCCAGCTGTTCAAGCTGTGTTCTAAAGCTGATAATACCTCTTTTTGGTTTTGTGGTTTTGTTTGGTTTTAGGGTTTATTTTGGTTTGGTTTTGTTGGGTTTCTTTGGTTTGGTTTGTTCGTTTGCTTGCTTGGTTTTAATTTAAAGCAAGCCTTAAAGAAGCCATCTCCCTTTCCTCTTTCTCCTTAAAAAACCCAAACACCACCCCCCCCCGAAAAAAAAAAAAAAAACAAACTAAAAAACCCCAAATTCCCCCAAAATACAAACAACAAAAAACCCCAAACAAACCAACCCACCCACCCCACCTCTGCGCTCTGGGATCTGGCTATTGCACACAGCCAAAAGCAAGCTGGTCCATCAAATACCATCGCAAAGTGCTGATTCAATGGGGTTAAAGCATTCCGCGTTCGATTCAACACAATCAGTTGAAGGCCTGGAAATCCACCCTCGATGTTTTACTGACTGCAGAGTTCTCTATTGCATTTTTTTAAAAAAATTAAAAAGCAGTATTAGTTCCAAAAAAAGAAAATTACTATCTTTTTCTTAAAAGTATCTTCACCTGTTTTATGGCTTATTAGCAGATGGACACCTAAAATAGCTCATAATGGGAGCACAATTCCAATTTAGTCGTTAAAATATACAAACAGTGAATTCAATCAAGTCCGTAAAATAAAAATCCAATGGTTAAGTGCAAAACCAGCAACATTAAAAAGTAAAATATCAAAATTAAAAAAAAAAAGTCACTACGTTTTGAAGTGTCCCATAACAAAAAGTCATTTCAGCAATTCTGATATTTTCACTTCTCATAAAGTAAATTTTTTCCCCAAGTTTCCTACAAACTGGGAACTCATTTTCCCCCCACTTACACTTCTAACATCAAAGGTTAATAATTTCTCCAGCCACCTGGGAAGCTTCACTTTCAGAGCTTAACAAACCACTCTTGTATCCTTCCGGCTAGGTAACAGCTAAAGTTTGGGTTGTTTTTTATTTCCTTCCCCACTGCCCCCAACAGATAAGATGAGCTGTTCTCTTGCTCGGGATGAGTGGGAAAGAACTTTGATCTCTGATTAGCAGAACATTTTTGGTACTGGGAGATGAAAAACCTGCTTTTTTAAACATTTTTTTTCCTACTTCGCACCATAGAAAAAAAAAATTTACCTTGTTTTTATTCTTCAGTACAACATAATGATTTACTTTTCCAAATCGAAGCCCCACGCAAACGACTTCAAGTTCTCTGTATCCATCATCTGGCAAGTTCCCAAGATGCACAAACTGATGACGTATCGTTTCAGTATTTACCTAAAGAAAAGCGATGGCAAAACTTGCTTTAACTGTGCAACGTACTGAACTAGGTCCGAAACGCCTCACGGAAAGCTGCTGCATCCCTCGGACCTCGTCGAGGAAGAGCATTCGCACACATCCAGTGTTCGCACTTTCACATCCCCATCAAACTTTCCAGTTTTCTATGCAGGACATCAAGAGTACCAGCTATGCTTCCCAGTAAAGAATAACAAACTTAAAAGGCTTAAATTGAGTTAAACTTAATTAATTTAACTTAATAAAATTGACATTTATTTTTTTTTAACTAACTAGTACAAGTCTCTTTAAGGAACACTGCAAAATACAGCTGAAATTTAAATAAAATTTGGGATTTTGAGAAGCAAACCCTATCTAAATCTAGGTTCTAAACCGCTCAAGGCACCGAAACCCACCCAAAAGATTCCAATCCTAGTTTTTGAGTTGGAGCTTGGTTTACTTGGTCAGTTTGCAAGAACACAAAAATCCTTGGTCAAATATCATTTCCCGTCTTTCTCGTTTTTCAAGCGGAGTTATCACCACCGCCACAGGGACAGGCTATTGAGGAGACCAGCCAGGCCCTGCTGAGCAGGAGGACCCTGGCGCAGAAGGTCCGAGCGGGCTGGCGGCAGACGGGAAGTCGCCGTTAGCCAGGCAGCGCCCGCAGACCCAGGGACTGGCCCTGGCCCGAGTGTTCGTGCAGGACCAAAGGGAAGGGCCCGGGGACACAAAGCCCAAAGGCACTAGCAGACTTCTGAAATCTTAAAAAAGTCTTCTCTTTAAGTACCTGAAAGCTGGGGGGCTTTTGGAAGAGCAACACTCGCACCCAACAAGCAAGAGATGTTCTTCCCCCGCTTCAGGTCTGGTATGTTTTTCTACCATTATTCATCGCTTTACCGGGAGCGGAAAAGCACTATTTCCCCGCAGCGGAGCCGCAGCGTAAGTAGGATGTGGCAGCAGTAAGGCCTCGGACGTTTCCGGTAGTGCCAAGCAACCATCATAAGGAGAAAGCAGATATCCCCCAGGCACATTTGCAATTGAAAACTCAAGCCTTTGGGAGTTTCTTGGAAAGTGATTTATTGTTGGCGGGGCTCTTCGTAATTTGCTTTTTAACCAAATACAATTAGCTTTTGGCACTGCCGTCCCTAACATCGCTCCTGGGAAGTTCCCGTGCCAACCCTTTAAGCCCGGAGACGCACATTCAGGCCCCATGACTGACCCTCTATCAAGACTCTCCCGAAAATGCCTTTCACAGAAGACACAAAAGCTGTCGTCTCCTTAACCTCTGCCTTCCCACAGGCGCAAAACCGCCTTGTACATCAACCGCCAGCCCGCACTGCGTGTCGCGGAGGAAGAGGAGGGACGATCAAGGCGGCACACGGCACTGAACAAAGCACAGAGGTGGTTCTGATAGTTAAACCACGCTGCCCGTCGAACAAACACCCGGGGAAAGCGGGTGGCATCACGCAGAGGCCAACACGGCGCCCTCTCCGAGCTTCGGCGGTCAGGGGCTTGTTGGTAAACGTGACACCCACGTAACAGAAGGGGAGGTCTCAAAGGCCTCCTACCAAATGTTTTAATTCCTTGCCCTTCAAGCGAACATTCACTCATTCTATTCCCTGCTCATTCGCCCATGAAAACATCCATGAACATTTAATGCAGGAGAAAGCTCAGATAACAATTCAATTAGCTAATAGTTCAGTGTGAGGGGTACGAATTCCGATTTAAAGCAACGTATTTAGATAGTATGTGGAAGAGAAGTTAGACTGCTAGTAACTTACCTCTGGGTCAGAATCTTTAATGATAGCAGTAAATATTGCTTCCTTTAAAAAAAAAACAAAACAAAACAAAGACATTGTAAGATTTGAACTGTAAAATGTAGCTTCGCTAGCAGCAGCTAACTGGCAGTCGCTGTCTCCCAACGACCTTTAAGTTTCTGCTTTATTAATAAAACCAACAGCATCAGCACTTCAGACATCTGTGCTATTCAGAAGACCAGGACCCAAAAAGACATTTAACTGACTCAGTCTTTAACAGGACAGAATGCATAAAACAGGCAGTGTATAAAAGTCAGCTTAAATACAAAATCCTGCTCCGTACTGAAATGTTATCACGTATCCTAGAATCTCAATATATTTTATTACTTACTTCATCTTTTACAGTCTTACACTGAGGCACCATGTTGATGCAGAGCTGATTTCCATCCAGTGACATTGGAAAGCAGGTGTAAAATTTAACCATGGAATCTGCGGATTTTCTATTGATTTCGAGATACGCCTTTTAAAATAAAAGAAAACAATTTTTTTTAAAATACGTAATTTTTCAAAAGCATCTCACGTCAATGTTGGCTGCTCTACATCCTCTCATTTGTGTTTCTAAAAACCGCATTTGCTGCTTCTCGAGGCAGAAACCCTACTAAATACCGATTCAAATACCTTTTTATGAGACGATAAAATTAGCACATCCCTCAGTCCTCCAAATGGCTTTGCCAGGTTGGAAACTTCCTCAACAGAATATCCTTTCTCGGGCAAGTTGGAAATAAGAACCACGCATGTATCATCAAGTTCCTGTAAACAAAAGAAAGTAAGTGTTACTGATCTGGCTTTAACTCCGAATCCAAACTGCTAGATTATTGACGGGAACATTTGGTTTTTACTATGTAAAAACTAATTTATTCATCAGATCACCATTAAACGGAATGAAGCGCTTGCTTAAAAGCTTGTTATAATACTTGCAATTACAGCAAAACCAAAGATCATCTGAACTTTTTCCGCATTTAGAAGCTTTTTTTTAAACCCTTTTCTCTAATTATTTAATGTAATCACCTTAATTACTGCTTAACCGTGGATGTACCTACATCAAGCTAATTCTGCCCAAACCTGAGGTTGTCTCGTGCTACCTCATCAAAAATTCAACGCGAATCACGGCCCCCATAATTACACCCACCCTTTACACCCATGACACGCCCACACCTCAAATGCGGCAGGACTGCCTGTGCAAATTCCGTGCCTAAAGAGAAGAAACCCGCAGCAGGGCAATATAGGTGACCAGAGCATAAAGAAGCTTTGGAGCAAGGAACAAACTCTGAGGGGGGAAAAAAAGCCAGAAGAGTGAAGCGGTAGATGTCTGTCAATCACAGACAGCAAGAAGAAAATAAACCATCTGGTATTTTTCAGAAGAAACTGAGGGGCGGGGGTTGAAATCGCGTTTTTCAGACAGCACACGGACCCTCGGAAACTGGCACGAAGCGTGGGCCTGATCTGCCACAGATCTGGGCACCTTTAGACTGACCTTGCTAGCTGGTTCCGTTGCTTCTTCGCTCTTTGAGGTCGCTATCGTAGCTTCTAATAATAAATAAATAAATAAATAAATAAATA
>JMFS01104415.1:0-21024 GCA_000699545.1 Podiceps cristatus
TTAATTATTATTAATAATAATAATAGTAATTACAACAGGCATGAACAGTGGCTCCCAATCTCCTTAAGTGTGAAACCAGGTTTAGCAGTCTGAGACTATCTTTCCTACCTGGAAAGAAGAACCAATGATACCCATGTCTCATGGCTAAAGCAAGTTCCTCGCAGAGGGATGTTCCCCTGACAACGCAGGCAGTGCCGTCTCTGCTCCTCCGTTAAGGCTGTTGGGCTCCTGCAAGGGCTTTGAGCCCTTGGCTGAAATCATTCCCATCCTTCCAATTCTTTCTCAACAGCTGCTCTACTGCCTCTTTTCCTCTCTGCCTTTCTGATTGTTTTCTGCTTTTCCCCCAGTAGTTCTCTCCATGAAAAACCCAACCTTATTTCTCCTAAGTAAAAAACTCACTAAGTAAAATTCCTAGTGTGAAAAAATACACAAGTATTTTTTTGGTCTGTAAGAAAAACTATTATTTGGCCTAAAACTAAAAGTGTTCTACTATTAGAAGAAGGAATATTAAACTCAGACTAATTCTTCCAGACCCACAGCATGAATCATTCTGCTCGGATGTCAGTATTTGAGAATTTCACTTTGAGATGAAACAGAAATTAATATGAAATAAAGTATAACAAATCAACAAATGGTAAAAAAAACCCAAAAAAATTCCCGTTTGCAACTGTAGTAAGGACTATAATATACGATTAAGCACTAAGAAATAGGAAAAAATAACGTTTAAAGTATCAGTGGGCAATGAATGGACTGTATAATGAAATAATTATTAAAAATTGTCTTGTTAAAAAAGATCAAGACTTCCAAATTACAGACTTGTTTTGTGGAAGAAACTCACTAACTGCTCACTCTGCAAGAGTTTTCAAGTCTAAAGGTTTTCAAGTCAGACAGCTAAGAAGAGAAGCTGCCATCGCTTGTGAAGGCTCGGGAGTCAAGAAGTGGGAGCTAACTAATCTGGGGAACACCAGGCAATGAACTAAACCAATCCCAAAGAGCAAAATCATCTGCATTTAGGGTGCTAAGTAGTGTCCTGTAGACCCAGTGAGTAGGTTCTCCAATAATACTCTTCATGATAGTCCACTCAAAGAGGTGTCTTTCTCAGACCAGACAGGGTCCTCCTCACCTGACTTTGGCTGTCTAGAAGTGCCTTATGACCATTTCTCTGTGTTATATGGGCTCCCTCTGTGTCTGAGGCACAACCTGAGGATGTTCAATCCCATCCAAAAAGACCCCAGGAGGACGTTCTTTCTTTCTGTTCACCACAGAGGGAAACTATACAATTCTCATTAAGATGGATACATTTAGACAAGATTTACAGCAATAGAAACTCCAGACAGATACTAGATTTTAAAGAAACAAACAAACAAAAACCAAACCAAAAACCTTCACAATAAGGGTGGTCACATATTGGAACAGATGCCCAGAAACGTTATGCAATCTCCACCCTTGGAGACATCCAAAAAACATTTGAACAAAGCCCTGAGCAACTTAATGTAACTTTGGAGTTTGCATTGTTTTGGTCAGAGTGGCTCCAGAGGTCCTTTCCAGGTTTAATTATTCTGTGATTCATGAATCCTTTCTGCAGAACAGTTATATTATTTATCCCCCCACAGCTCCTCATACTTTCATGATTTTCCCTCCCTGGGCCATGCTATGTCTTCCCTGCATGCATCAAACTCCGAGAGAGCTCAGAGAGGTCTGGAGACAGGAAGAGACATGACAAGGTTCAGCATGCCTCCCCATTATATATATTTTTTCAGCCATACATTTTCATCATGTTATGTCTGTATTTGGATCCAAGTAAAAGTGTATTGAGTATTTTCAGCTGCAGATAATATCATCTCTATCTAAACAATATCTATTGGGTACACAGTTCTGGAGGGTTTTTGGCAAGTGAAAACATATTAGCTGAATTTTCACTGTGCAAAACAGCTGTAGCATTCAGAAACCAATAAACAAATGATACATTTATGAATGCATTAATTTAAAAAACCTAATTATTTTCAAATAAATTTACTTGCTCATTTTGACAGAGAAATAGAAATAGAAAATCAGTGTACGTATTTCTGAATGAACTTTTTTTGAACCATATGTGATATGTAGAAACTCTAAAAGAACTCACTTCTCTCTGTATAGGCAGTCCTACATCATTTCTACAAGCAAATAAATACAATAAATGTTGAAGAATGAAGCATCACTTGGAGAATACACCATTTGTATTCTTAATCTTTCATTTTAGTCAGGTTTAACTAGCTCCCATTGTTTCTATTGTGCAAAGTTTTAATATGTTTATTCAAAGATTCTGTGTTTCAAGTGCTGAAAAATGTTGCTCAGCAAACACCAGACTAAGAAAAGTGCAGTTCCACAGTCAAAGTACCTTGAAACTGCTGTTAATTGTATGAGAGCAGAGAATTCACCCAATGTGTGTCATGACCCCAAAGAGGTTCCGTCCCACAGAGTATTTGTTCCCTATGGGACTACTGAAAGGGCTTGTGTTAGTGTTAGTCCAAGCTCATTCAACAGAGATGGCTATTGAAAGTAGCCTCAATTCCCAAACCAACAGCTAAAAGCTATCGATCAAGCTCAGCTCTTACTCCCTAGAGCCCTGCCCCAACCATTACTCAGGAGCAGCCCCTCCATCTTGTCCCCATGCCCCCCTAACCAGGGTTCCGCTGTGGCCTTGCTCCATGCCTCAGTATCAATCATTTGCATCCCTTATGGTAACAGACTGAACGAGGCTCCTAGGTTAAATATTCATAACTTTAACAATGTTAAAAAGATTTTTATGGCAACTCCTCCAGATCCATGTGTATGAGCAAGTGACACCTTTATACACCATTTCTAAGCACAGCAACTAAAACGAAAAGTAAGTTTAAATTAGATAACAGATCTTAAATTAAAAATTGTTTAAACATTAGACTATTACAGTTCAGGTGCAGAAGCAGAGAAATATTACACTGTGCTTATGGGCAACTGTAAAAATTCTAATAACTCATATTGAGCTTGCAAGATGATTTGATTATGTTTTCAATCTTAATAGAATTAAGCTCCATGCGATGTATTAAATAGGCTAGGTAGAATTCCTATAAGCATAAAAATTAATGTTGTGAATATACTTGGATTTGATCAGCTGAAATACGATATTATCTCAAATATAAACAGTATTTACTAGGCAGTACTTCTTATGATGCTCAGCTGAAATGTAATATTATCGCAAATATAAACAGTTTTTACTGGGCAGTACTACTTATGATGCTCAGCTATTGAATCTGGCATAGTAGTTCTAACCAAATCTGGTACTGATAATATAATAGATAAGAAATAGACCAATGAATTGAAATAACTTCACGTAAGAAGTGCCCAAATTACTTCTAGCAGAATGGACTGAGATTCAGCCTACAGCACCCTCTCTACTATGCTTTTTTTCTGGCACTCCTCTTCTTGTCATGTGGAGAGAAGAGTATCCACCAAATAATAACACAAGCATCCCTCTTACATGATGGGTCTGCAGTATACCTTTGGGTTCTTTGTGTATTGTAACACAAAGCTGGATAAATGTCCATCAGGTGATGGGCAACGTTTTGCTCGTGACAGCCACAGCTTCTGGATATGTGAAATTGTGAAGGAGGTTAGATTGCCTTTGAGTGTCGCAGAAAATATGTGGTGTCACCTCAGAAAAATTTTGAGGATCACCACTCATTACATTATAGTATATTACATTAAAGTACTGAAATAATAATTTGTTAAATCCACACTATCCTTGTTATTCATGTAGTTCTAAAGGTCAACATCAAATCTTTATAGAATATAGTCCCACCTAGTTATGGGGCATTTCAACTCTGGACATAGATAGTGATACACAAGGAACTAATTTAGACCTGTTCTGCAATCTGTACTTGTTAAATACTCCCCAGGGCACAGTTATGCTACCAGCTGCTTAAAGAAGAGAGCAGTCCCTAAATTTATGTGCAGCTGTGGTTTCTCAGAAAAAGCAGGGAAACACTAAAAAAATCCTTTAGAGTTGTGCTTGGTCTTTTTGTGAAGATACATCTACCCAAAGTTCTAAGAAAGTCTGAATATCCAGAAAATCTACAAAATATAAAACACATAGAAAATAAACAAAGAAATTAGAAGCAGTGTTGTAAAGTTGTAAACCCTCCAAGTAAAAAGGATTTTCCTGTTAGACAACCCTCATGATAAGAAAATCAGTAAAGAACAGGCATGTTTTCTGCAGCACAGCATGTGGTCACACCAGAAGGCTTGGCATCTAAAGTAACTCTTGGTCCTAAAATGCATTTTGGAAACACACATTTTACTTCATAGTGAAAGTGTTCAGATACCATGGCAATCAAAATGAGCAGTGTCAGACTCCAGAACATCAAACCTTCTTATGGAAGGATGTCAGATTCTCTACACAGATAATTTACTCATCAAAAACGAAGACTTTAGTCAATTAAAGTACTTGCAAGCTCATGTTGAATGTACCAAATAGGTTTGATTTTAAAACAGGAAAAAATACACTGTGATAAAAAAAATCACTTAAAAGCGTATATTTCCAAAGTAAATAAACTGATTTATTTTAGGTCAAGCAGAAGCCAAAAAAAATAAAAAACTAAAAAGCTGTTCTGACAGTTAAACTAAAAATATTTTAGCTATTTACTTTGCTCTGAACTATAGATCAGCATTTTCAAGCAGAAACAAATTGGAAAGCACTGAAATGAAGGCAAACAGGTGCTCTTTGCAAGAGGCAAATCAGCCCCGGGCAAATCAGCAAGGGGATTGTGACCATGATAGGGAGGGAATGCATGGCATCCATGACAGACAGTCCCTGCCTGTGGGTTCCCACAGAGGCCAGGCTGTTATTGAAAACTGTTTTTCTTGGCAAAACCATAAAACAACACCTGCGTTCTCCAAGGATGGGGTCGATCCCAGCTGGATCCCAAAACTGCCATTCGCAGTGGCCTAAACCAGCAACGGTAAATCAGACACCACTTTTTTTTAAAAAAAAAAAAAAAAAAATGAAACAATGTTGATTTTTTGTTTGGTTGGTTTTTTTAATGAAAAGCAATTTCTTCATAGATCATCAGACTTCGAGCTTTCGGTTTGGCTTTTAATTCCTCCTACCGCACCAATTTAGCACATATTTATGTTCACTTTTCAGAGCTGGAGTGACCACAGAGACCCTACAGGACAACAGGGAGGCAGGAGGTGAAGCTGTCTTAGTCCTTTCCCTCCCCACACCATTCCCATCCTTATGGACAGAACAGTGTAGCTGGTCTTGCTTTTCTTGGATTAGTTTCTCTTTTATTTTCTCATGCACTGTATCAGCACATTTTTCATTCAAAAGCAACGACAAAGTTTCAGTGGACTTTTCCGTTGGGAGGATCAGAATCCAGCTCTACTAATCCATTCAAGTGAACTTCAGGCTGGCAACGATTCCACCACAATTAGATCATTTTGTAGATAAAATCAGGAAGAGCTCTTGCATCATGAAGACCAGTCCTCCTCAAACCAGGCTACAGAATTTCATTTTTACTCCCGTACTGGCCCCAAACATTTGTATTGAAGGCACATCTGAAAAACAGCTTCATTTTAACATTTATCATTGTTTTTTTTAAAAAAACAAAACAAAGTAAAACCTGGTTTTCTACAAGGCAAAAATTCAAAGTCTGAGACATGTTTTTGTGTGTTGAAGTTTATAAATGCAAAGCTAGTCTCTGCAAAACCAATGTTTTGCCCCAAAACATCGTGTTGGTGGAAAATCAGTAGTTGAAAGGGGAAAAAAATTAAGGACACAGAAAATATTTTTCTGATTTTGAAAAAGTGCATTTAATGTTATAGTCATATTTCATTTTCTACTGTATTTTATCACAAATGGTGATTTTTTTATGCCCTGTATTTTACACTCAGTATTTTCCAACATAGTAACAGTCAGTGCACAGTTTTCAAGGACTACTGTGCCTTTGGAAGTCAGGTTGAAAATGAGTTCTGATGGTCAGTGTTGACCATGTGTTATTGTACAACTTTTTGGTAGTAAGTATAAGCAAACCACAACTATATATTTCTCCCCTTGCTGCCCTTTGGCAGTGGATCTTCCTTCTTTGGGTTACCCCATTGACATCGGTTTGCCCAGGAACAAGAGGGTTCAACCCAAAGACTTTATGACCATTGGAAAGAAATTGCATTCCCGAGCTAGGCTATGGGCTGCACCACGGGCACTGCTGACAACCCTCTGCAGAGCAATCGCTTCTTCCTGGGTCTGTGGAGAAGACACACGACAAGGCTAGGGGCACCGCCAAAGCCAGCGTTGCAGTGGGTGGACAGCCATGCATTGTCCCCTTTCTCCTTCCACTGCTGACTCCCAAAAATCCATGCTCCAAAGTTGCAGAGAAGATTGTGGAACTGCCCCGTTAAGGATCACACTGCGATGTGTACAAACATGATTGGGGATGTGAGCATAAAAAATAATTCAAGCCTGAGGCAAGCACCTGCCTCCGACAGTTCAGCCTATACAATGAAAGTTTGGAAAGCAACACCAAGCAGGGATCTCTTCACCATGGGCAGCTGATAGCTCTGGTTTCCAAGGTCAGTCCTAGCACATTCATAACATTATTTTCTTCTTCCTTCTTTAGTATCTCCTAATTATACAAACTGAAAGCCCCCTGGTTCTTGCATTATAGGAGACTGTAGTTAACCATACTTGAGGATTCCCCATGTATTCTGTTATTCAATAATTTTCATTGCAATTTTTCATTGCAACCAAAGACCTAAGATTGAGGTAGCTAGACCAGCTCTCACACTCCACATGGGTTTTCCAGACTGTTATCCACGGTCAAGCCTCAATAGGCAGAGAGGGGGAGATTAGCCCTATGATTAACACTTTCATCACCCTGCTATTCTGCAGCATTCCACTGATTTGCAGTAGCTGCAGTAGTGGAAGAATCCTGGAAATAGCTGACAGTTCTCTTACATAAGACTGTCTTATATTATATAAGTGTATATAAAAATTTTGTATACAAGTAAACATAAAAAATATTCTATATGCATACACTTATTGTTCTCTATAAAATTATCTCTTTACAGTTTATTTTCCCATGCAGGGTCAGAGATGAGTTTTAAAGTGTTGAAAAACTAACCAGAGGGACCACCATCTTCCCTGCTGAAGGCTGAAGGTATCAGAGGAATATTCCTCTGTTGCTCTTCCCCTCTCCCTTTCTTTCACTTTTATTTTCCTTATGTCTCTCCTTCCCTCAAAATTAAAAATAAATAAATAAATAAATAAACGGGGGGGAATATCATATTGTATCCCCATTCAATCAAGTGAAGTACGAGGTAACTGAGTGTGCACTGAAGCCATGAACCTCCCACTGCTTCAAGCGAGAAATCTGCAGAACTTGGCCATACTAACCTGTGTGAGGATGTGTGACAGGCCCTTTAGCAGTGCTCAACGCATCCAAAAGAAGCCACAGACGCAGTACAGGACTCAAAACCAGGTGTCCATCATACAGTCATTCAGAGGAAGCAGTCTCAGACTTGTCTAATTTTATATCAGTGAAACTGCGTCACAGTGCTCCAGAGAGGACAACATGTTCCTTGTATTTTGCTAGAACAGGGCTGATCGTAAATTATTTTGGGGCACGTTTTCCCTTGAGTAAATGCACTCTCCAGTAATGTGCAATATACTTGAGAATATGCTTCTGTAGCTTGGCAAAATGAGCAGGAACACCAACTCGCTCACCCATTATTGTATGTAAAGCAGCTTTGTATTTGCAATTACCAGAGACGTGACAGGACAGTACCCAACTGGGAAAAGTGGAAGCTGCTGAGATTAATCGAGTGTTCCCATGGCAAGAACTATTCTGGAGTACATGCCAGGTTTGAAAATAAAAATCCTTTGTGGTTTATTTGTTTGTTTGTTACCATACAATATGTGGGTTTTCTCCTTTCTTCTTTCTGATTTTGACAAGTGGACACTTTGAAGAATGAAAGCTTAAAAGGTCTACATTCTCTAACACAAGTACATTTAGTATTTATAATGTCAGGTTTAATTCTATAGTGAACACTAGCAAAACTGATTAAAAACACCTTTGATTTGTGGCTGAGTAGAGGAAAATAATCAAACATAATAATTTTTAAACTGTACTTTAGAAAAAGAAAACCAGGAATCCTTTAGGTACTGATAGCTTGAGAAAAAAAAAAAAAAAAAAAAAAAGGCTAGAAAGCTTTCAAAAGAGCAGTGTTGATCAAATGATTACTGCCATAACACAGACATGGTTTATATTTTAGACTGCCACTCCTGTAAAATTATACATAGTCATCACACAGAGTTGAGAATGCTGCATTGTTCATGACTCGCTGAAACTCTGACCTTGGATTCAAAAGATGCCTTTTCAAACAGTGTTAATACAGCAAAAAGGGGCTTACTTCAAATCCATAAATTCATTTGGTAATAGCTGTAAAAATAGAGTATTTAAGTTCCAGCTCACTAAATAGTTGAAGCTGTGCCAAAAGTTGACTTTGCTCACAAATTGTTTTGATTGAAATAGTGCCTAGGGTTGAGACAGACCCAAGATCCAAACATGGCAGATAACATGCAGGAGTTTTTCAGTTCCTAATATTTAAAATCCTTACTAGTGTTTTTCCTTTAAAATACCAAACATCACAAAAGAGAAAAAGTTAACAGGCTAAAATGCTGAGAGTCTGAATGCCCAGCGAATCAGTCTGATTTTTTACAACCATGTACAAAAGATCTGGGCTGGGTTTAGATCATCATCAACAGAACTTCAGCACCAGATGCCTCTTGCCCTTGGTGTGGTCCTGCAGCCCCAAGCTAAGAACATCTTTTGAAGTGAGAATAAGGGAAGAAAGAAGGGAGCCGTGGTGCGGGGGAAACCACCAGTGTATGACAACAAGAAGGTCGGTATGACCTGAGGTGTCAAACCAAAGCTCTTCAAAACTGGATTGGCCCCTCCAGGCACCACAAGAACAAAATCACTGAAGTTGTGGCATGTCAGTTCATGCAGTCCTAATGTGTTATATCTGTTTTAGTCCCTTCACTCCATGCTGTAGCCCAGGCCATCATAAAAGCTTCATTGCAATCCTGATGCCTCCCATTTTCCCTAGGTCATGAAAAAAAAACAAACCTTCTTCTTTATTTTTCCCTCTTGAAAATGTGCATTTCATTCATTCGAAGCAGAGGATGATCTGCGGTCTTGTCAGCAGTTTTCTTCAAGTTAATTTCTGGAATAAAATGAAGGTTTCTTATAGATTTAATCTCAAAAATTTATTCAGAAATAGAGGCTCCGCTTTTTCAAGGAAGTATAAGGGCATATACAGGTCTTTGGCAAGGGATATTCTTTCACACACCTTTTCCAGACATTTGAATCTGAAGTAATCAGGCATAGTTTATTCCCAAAGCATCACATGCAATTTAGTTTCCTTATTTGTAAATTCTTTCTGCAGTTTAGTGCAGAATGAAGCACATTAAAACTCTGACCAAAGCCTTTATTAAGTGACCATCTCATTATATTTATTAAAGGTTTAGGTTCAAAAGTTCATATGACTGAAGATTTGCTGCATATTTTCCTGCAGATTGCATTAATTTCAAGAGTAATTAGCAGATTACTGGAAGCTCAGCATGTGTACAAGAGGCAACTGGAGTTTATTTGCCCAAATCATTAGAAGTGACTTACTTGATCTTGAATAAGATCCAAAGAGATTCTATAAGAAGCTTTTTATTATAGATGTTTATAATTTGCAGTGTGTCAGTGCCTAGAAGTCTCAGTCAAGGACCAAGCTTTATATATAGATCACTGGAAGACAGCCCCTGCCCTAAGGATCTACATGTTTCATTTAAAGCCAAGTAATAAAATTATTCCCATGCACTTTCTAACAATTTTAAGGAATAAATCAATTCATTAAGCAGTGAAAGATTAGCCCCACTTCATATTATTGCCTTACTGGAAAGCACAATGCCTTCTGAATGTTGGAAATCATTTACGGCATTTTATAACCTAAATAAGGTCTTGTCTTTTTCACATTAAATTCAACGGTACTTTTTCCGGACAACAGCAAAAGCAGGACTTTTGTGAGTTTTAATTAGCTTAAATTGTCCAGTTGCCATCTAACCCAGACACAAATCATCTAGATACCTACAGTGGCATTTAATTACATTTGTGATTAACACAGCATTAAAGGGTTAGATATTTTCTAATGCCAGTCATTGCATTTCCTGCAATTGTACCTTTAGTAAAATATTGAACTATGTTTTGTGAACTATTGTATTTTGCTGATGTCTGCCAGTTGTTTTCTACTTATCCACAGAATAATTTGGAGGATGTATTTTTAAGTTTATGTGACATAATTATGCAGGGGTAGAGGCCTTGTCCACTTAGACCTATTTCTTATCATACATCTGAAGAAATTCTACAGATGCTCTATTTAGAGCCTGTGGTATCAGAAATATATTTCTTTAAGTGAATGCCTACTCAGATACCATCAGATGTGTGGAAAATAATAGAAAGGCCTGAATTATCAGTTATCAAAAAACTCTATCAAAGTGTGGCTCTTGGGATCAGCTCAATCATGTACCACAGCATAAATGGTTTCCTCATTCTACTGTCTCTAAATTCAGGTGCATAAGAGTTAACTAACAATAAAAATTGTAAGAAATATTTTTTCCAAATATTCTTGACATGTGGAAAGTCGACTCCACAATCTGCAAGACTGTAAAGTAGGTATGTTTATTCAGCACCGGGCAGTGCCGGGCATTCTCCCTTAACAGCTATCACAAAACAGAAGGACTGACTGAACATAGGATTTCTTCTATTTAAAATCTTTTTATTTTTCAAGATTTAGTATAAAGAAACAACCTATACAATGAACAGCAGTTGTTGCAAAACACTTAGTTCAAATATGCAAAATAATGAGAGCAATCTAGGATGGATACTGTGAGTCTCTCACAGGCTAGTCTGGAAAAATATCTGATCTAGGGTGCATTTGAATGCATAGGAAAGGCTTAAGTCTAAAAATGGAAAAAAAAAAAAAAAAAAAAAAAAGAGAGAGAGAGGTAAAATGGAGGCAACAACTTCGGTAATAAAGAAAGTAGGACCGCGCATCCTTTATAGGCAACAGCAGAAAAGAAGAGTTAAAGGAGAGATGAGAGAATCAGTGTCACATTGACTTGAAGATAATATTTCAAATCTGTATAAAAGAGGCCTCCTTCCAGCAGAACACCTAACCACAGGCTTGGTTTGAAGGACAGGGAGAGTGTCACGGAAGCCAATGAGCTAATGCCTCCGGCAGGCAGCTCTCCAGGGTTCAGCTGTACGCAGCCACCGCTACCGCAGCGGCAGCACACACACTACCTGGTCAAATAGTTGTGTTTGCATTTCAGTTTTGCAGCAGTGCCATTTACCTCAGTTTAAAGCATAAAGAGGGAAGTCAGTCGCTAAGTCTGTACTAACAGGGCTCAGCAGCAATCCCGCACACAGCACTGGCCATAGAGCTCAGGGGTTTTGCATGAGACATGGACTACTCCCAACAGGCAGAAAGGGCAAGGCAAAATAAAGTTCACCATATAGACGTGGGTTATGTCACGACACTTGTCCACATGACCAGAGAGCATGCCTTGTCTTCTCTTATTTACTAATTTAAATGTGACCACAGCAGTACAGTGCAAAGATATCCAAATTAACTCTAATTTGCCATCTCGGCTATGGGCTTGTTTCTGCACTACCTTCTGTAGCTTAATGAAGGGGCAAATTCTGGCACCACAATAAAAAGCATTATATAGGTATACATCATGCACTGAGTTTGTACTATGAACTTTTACCCTTTTGAAAAAGCAATTCTTCTTTTCCTGCATAGACCACAGCCACAGCGTATTTGAACCAGCCCTTTGGCCCTCTAGAATATCAAAAGGCCTATGATTCTGCAAGTTTTAGTTCCTGTTTGCTTTTGCTTTCCTGCTAATCCTGTATTTATAGTGCCTCTTACATTTCTTCCACTCAGAAAATAGTTGCAAGAATTCTAAAATAGAGAGCTCAGTGGCAGCATTGGTGATGCTGTTTCTTACAGGGTTCATCAAGCCTCTTTCACTGTGTCACCCTCTTCTCCAGACCTGCTGAAACAGTGACTATGATCCAAATGCAAAGTCCTGACAGTTTCTTTGATGTTTCAATCCAATTCTTGTGTACAAAGAGTATTTACAGTGATAGGAAGAGCTATGCAGAAGAAAGGCTATAATCCTTGTTTTACCTAAGAGTTTTTTGGTTTGACTTAACACTGATATGTTTTGAGAATCTCCCTTTTCTTGCATTTCTATTTAATGAGTACATTATTTTAGTCAGAAAGAAGAGATTTACTTGGACTGGCAGAAAGAAATAGACACTGTAAGTAGAAACAGGACTTATAGACAATACCAATAAAAAAGCCCACATAGCAATTCTTAATACATTTTTACAGACTATTTAATACCAAGGCAAAACCAAAGCCAGTAAAACAAACAAAAAAAGAATTCAAACCTTCCCCAATATTCTTTTTTCCTCTAAATTCATAAAAGCTGCCAAATTTCATAAGTTCCTTTAAAAAACAAAATACATTGTCTTTTTTTGTTATTTTACAAGACTCTAGTTTGAGCAGACTAAAAATATTTAGGGAGGAAGAAGAAATCCATTTCAGATTTCACAAAAGAATGATGTTTTTCACTACTTCTCTTTTTCCTCACACTTTTCCAAACATAAACACAGATTTCAGCCATGTCATAGTGTTCCTTGGTGCTTGCCCTTCCAGTTCTCTGACCACATCTGTGTGGCACCAAGCCCAAGGGGTCATATACCAACTCTTATCACATCTTATGTCAACCTGAGCTCAGTACTATTCTTAGCAAGTTAGACGGTCTTTCCCTCGAAGAGATCGTAAACCTCCTGATAACCGTTAAGTGTTAGATTGTAAGTATCAAGGGCAACAGTCATTTTCATCATGTGTGACCTTGGTGATTGCCATGTTTGTGATAAACAAGAGTGATACCTTTCTGATCTTTGCTTATAGAACGATTGCTCGGTCTTGCTCTCCAAACCCTCCCCCCTGTGAAAACTCCTCTCACCCTGTCCTGGCTTCTTGATGCACCCTCAGCTCTGCCTGATGATCAAATTAACCTCCTTTCTTCTGATACATGACTCTCAAGAAATTGCCCAAGGAGAGGGCAATATGATGATCAGCAAGTTAGTCACAATATTAGGCAACATCCTTCTTTCCATTCCTATTCTTGTCAAGGGCAGGTTAGCCATTGCCTTGTTGTGCTGTAACTTGTTGAGATCTGATTTAGTCAGTTCAGAAAGCCTAAGCTGGAAAGTACATTATCATATGAGAACACTGACATTTTACTTCTGTTTTTATACTGTTCAGGTTGTATAATAGCACGCTTCTGCCCAGTCTCTCTGCTACTTACAGCTCATGGCTTTGTCCCGCTGCTACCAAGCAAGTCCATTCATATGCAAGTCTTATTGTGTTTACACAATAGCAAAACAACTTTCAAAATTACATAATTTTTGTCAGTTTATAATGTAAAGCTTTCCAGTTAATTTTTAATTCTTCATTTCTGGTGAACCCTGAACTCTTGCAAAGGCCTGAATAGCATTTAAATCCTTAGTTTCTTGCTTTGCCCGGGGTCTTTTCACTTCACTGCCACCAGGCACAAGAGCAGTTGAGACACTTCAATGCGTCATATTTCCAGTTATTCCTACTTGACATAGTCTTCTCATTATTATTTTTCAAAGAAGTATGGAGTGATTTGGGAGACCACTTGTTAAGCTGGTAGATGACTGACTGACTTTAAAAAGCCAGAGGGCCTCAGGTGGCTCTCCTATTTAAGGCTAATTTTCCAGGCTTCCCTAAGAAACTAACAGCTGAGCAAGCTGCCTCACTGATCGCTTTGCTCTAGCGTGTTTTTCTCACAAAGTAAAACACACTCATTGAAGCCACCTCCACTGTGGTTTATGCAACATAGCACATTCACAGTGCTCCCAGAGTGCGTGCAGTCAGTGACCTGAGCCGAGCTGATGCACAGCTCTCCTCTCAGACAAGGTGACCCAGATGCCCGTGACTGTGTTGATGGTAGTAACAAATTCTGCTTGAAGTTCCCATGAAGCTATGGCCTAACATCTGGCAGAAGTTGCCACACAGTAAGAGTTGGTGCACTTGGCCTGATCACTACAGAACAGGTTTCCGCCTTAGAAGAAATATTCCATAGTCAGAGCGAGAGACCTAACTGTTTACAAAGTATGGCCCCCTCAACAAACAAAAAAAGACCTTTACACACTTCTGTCCTTCTAGGTACCCCATTAAAAGACTTTGGTCTCTCAGCAGATGAAGCAGCTCCAACAGTCGTTTCCTAAATTTATGTTTGGAAGAGAGGAAGATTCATGAGACAAGATTGTTAGCAATTTTTTGATTTGTTTGTTTGTTTGTTTCCGGCTGTTATAATTCCTGTACATGACTAACCAGATGACAACATAGTTCTAACTTTAGAGGGACATCAGTTATTTCTTCCTTCTAAGTTTATTGTATGTCTAAGTCATTTTGAGAATGATTATCCTGTTTAAATATCTTCCTATCTGTTATAAACTCACATAAATATTCAGTTTAAACAAACATCTTCAAAGTGTCTCCTTACAATCAGTTAACAGACCCTTCCCAGACAAATACAGCTGGATGTTTTGAAATACAGCATGATGAACTGTGAAAATACAAACCAAAATTTAACTGCACATTCTTACAAAGCTACATTTTTGAGGCAGGATTTTCATCCTCTGAAATATGAGCTGTTTATAGTTCAACAACTCTGGTAAAATGTGCAGTTCTTGGTCGACGGCCGAATGCTGACCGATGATGATTACAAGAAGAGATTTTAATTTTCAGTCTGCTAGAACAGATCTCCAAAGGAGGAGGGCATGAAAGATGAAATGCAAGGCTAATCTTCCTTTATTTTAGCTGTCTACAATTTATGTCTTCATCAGAGCTTGTTCTCATCTGTTGTATTCACAGAGAGTTCAGTCAGTGGAGCCTAGGGAATGATTTGTCCCTCCCATAAACAGGTGCCTACATTTGATCAGATGGATTTCATCTCAAATACTGGTTGACTACAGGTGAACAGTGATATATAAAACTGCAACATGAATCTCCTCTTAAAATCATTGGCATTTTTACAGTTTATTTAAGGAGAAGCAGGATCAATGATTTTCAAGACATAAAAAACGTAATTACCACTACGGAAACTTATTTAATTGCTTCTTAGAAAGCAGTGTGTCTAAAGACACATTACATAACCAAAGTCTAAGTATGGTGCAAGATTATTCTAGATTCACTGTATCAATAGTAAAAATCATTACTTTTAAGCATTAAGTGGGATACATCATGCATCAAGATTTCTTTTTCCATGTGAAAGAGCTACCATAAATTGTTTCTCATTCTTTGGCTTTTTTTTTAATTTCACAGAAGAAATTTACTGGGAAAGAATGGTTGGATATAAATTTTTACCTCAGCAAAGTTTATAGAATTTCTCTGGCAATTGCAGAGTACATTGATGCATAATAAAATGTCATAGTTAAGCAGAATGACCTAGGACAAGTTACATAACAGATGTTTTAGCTAGAGTAGCATATGTATTATACATCTGACAACCTTCTGTCTCTACAAATCAGCACTTGTTTGCAAAGCCACAGAGAAATTATGTCTTAGAATGCAAACAGATATTCAAGGCAAAAAAGAAAGAAAATAAAATCTTCGGGAAAAAGTACAATGTTTACTACATAATTTCAGCTGTTAGAGAACAACTACATTTAAAAATATAATGGATTGAAAGTATTTTTAGTCTTTGGATGCTATTAGCATTATCAGAGAGTGAATAACAGAAGCACATTTCAAGTCATTGCACTGAAATTTGTATTTGCCAGTAACGAGGCACTGTCTCACAACCGTTACAGAACGTTCCTCCCGAGAAGGGCGTGCTGAGGCACACAGCTGACCCCTCGCTGGGTGGCAGCTAAGGCAATGCTGGAACGGCATTGTCAGTCACCAAGCGATTTTAAAATATTACATGGCCATACATGCACTATCGCAAGTTCTCTCATGAGCAATGAGACAAGAAATCATCACAAATACCAACAGAGCTAACAAAATAAATGGGAATGCTAGAAAGTTGCGACCATTGTATGTCAACACCAGTTGCTGCCGACTAGCTCAATTTACTTCTGTGAGGTATATTGTCTTTACCTCCAAAGAGAATTGCCTTTAGATTTATCATGTGGCACTTCGAGATCTAAACCTTCTGCATCCTGTGCAATCTTTCTTTATATCTGTTCCTGTCTGCAAGCGATAAGGATAGAATTTTTTTTTTTTTTACTTTGGTGTAGAGACAAGCAGAACAAGTACCCCACTCCACACTACTCCAGAGTGGTCAGAGAAGTGATGCTCAAATTGTGCACACATCTGATGTGTGGCCCACCACGGAAAGTCACACAGACTTCTTTTTGTCCAATGCAGTTTTTTTGCTGGTTTTTAAAGCAAGATGTGCAGGTGTTTGGAGAGACCTCATCACTGAGAAGGGTGTAACTACAAGTACCTGATAGGTATCTTTCATATTGTAAGCACAGATCCCATGCTCATCAGCTGATTGCTACATTACTAAAATGCTTCAAACCAAAAGGACAGCAGTTATGGAACCAAGCAGGGCTAAGGAGTAGTTAGGGTGAGAAAAAGAAACCATAAGCATTTTTAGTCAGACCTCAGTAGGAAGAAGTGTTAGTTCTTCTTGCCCTTTGCATAGCCAGGGCAGCTACATTACTGCTAATTTTCTGCTATGTGCTAATATTTATATCCAATCACAACAGAACTTTTTGCCCTTTCATACTGGTAGTGGGTTTCAGGAGTCTAAGAGAGACAGCATAAATCTAAAGTTTAAGCTGCAAATAAAGAGAGAGCAAGTTACAGCTGGACCAGCTTCTAACTAGGACTCAGCATCTGATGAGAATGGATCCAGAATGGACAGTATCTCTGCCCAAACACCTTTTATTTAACAAGCACTTTCTCCTGAGCAAACACCAGACTGGTCCTGGCATAAGCTAGAGCCACCATCAACCTGCCTTGACTTGTGTCTGTTCGCCACGACCCCAGGAGGCTGCTCCCATCGATGCACTCCCACCTCATTTCCCCAGGAAGGCCTCCTGTGCCGGATAGCAGGAGGAGGCGATCCACATGGTGTGCTTTCAAGAAATGTCAGTCCCCAACACCACACATATCTTGACAGTGTATCTCAGGGTTAGGCCGGTTCTCCAGTTCTTTTGTGCCCAAAGAAGGATGGCCAGTGACACCAAGGCTACATCAAAGCTTGAAGCAGAAAACTGTCTTTATTTTCTCTGTCTATCAAGATGCTACTAAGCTCCCTACCAAAGAATTCAGTGGATCATGGCTGGAGTGCTGAACAAACTAAAATCTGAACCTAGCAAATGGAAATTGTAAATATTTATCATTATGATATGAAGGAGTTAAAGTTACCCTGCTCAACTAGAATATGCCAGATAATAAAATCATGGTGTGCCTACTTAAGTAACAGTTATTTTGATAATAAACATTGATATTAAAAAGACATCCAAAATAATGAATTTATATAAATTTGCTAATGCCCACTATTAGACATTCTTAAAGTGATTGGAGCAAATGGAAGCAGATGCCCATCTGCATACGTCCAATATTAATACCCAGGATTTAAAACTTACATCTAGTTTATTCAAAAATATATCATTGTTTCAAATAATTACAGCCTCTTTTATTGTCTGGTTTTAGCTTTCCTGAATTGCAATCAGAACAAGATCTGAGTGTGTATCTGTTTTTTCAGGTTTGTTTTGGTTTTAATGTTATTATTTAGTAATTCAGCTGAGATGGCTTGAAATTAAATTTAACTAAAATTACATTAAAATGGAGCAGCAATCACTAGATAGTATTAAAAAAAAAAAAAAAAAAAAAAAAAAGAGTTATGCATGTTGGTTTTGCCTGAATAAACCAATTAAAGCAGCCTATTGAGATTAAGAGCAACCAAACAGGTCTCTGGCATAAATGTTGTCTCTGCTGACTTTAAATGGGGGCCATGAATTTACTGTGCTAGTATATACAAGAAGATGGCACTACGGGGATTAAAATAGGGAATCATAAGCTTTGTAACACAGGTGACATCTGAAGAAAAACATTGGCCGTGGGCTCCCTTCACTATAGATCATGGCAACCCAAATCATCAGTTCTTTTAACAGAAAATGCATTCCACCCCATTTACATCTACATTGTCTGTTTACAAGGGAAGAAAACATTGACTAACTTCATTTAAAGCAAGTCGTGCCATCCCCCCGTCACCTCTCTTGTTAATAATTTCAACAGCAAGAGGGCATGCTCCAGCCATACTGGAGTATATGCTTCAGAAGGCTGATCTAGATACAAGTCCTGTTTTCCTTGTTTTTATCACAGCACGCCAGATTTAGCCTCTAAATGTGCATTTTTTTTTTTTCTTTTTAATTTCTTTATTGTTTTCTTTTTAAAGCTTCTTTTAAATATTGAGCAGCGTGAAGTAATTGCCATAAAAGCTCAACTTATTACTGGGTAGTTGAAATCGGATGTTTCTTCACTATTTCAGTGCAGCAAATTGCCAAACCAGCCCTGTTAGGATGAACAGTTCTCCATGACTCCCTGGGGTTTGTTACAGTGAAGCTAGACTGCACTGGGAAAGTACTGACAGATTTTTTACTTCTTTTCGTGCAATTAAAAGAACGGAAACAGAGTGAATGAACACCACACGATCCCCTGCTCTCTCCAGAGAGCATCCCACAGAACGTTCTACAGATGACTAGTGGCCCACCGAGCGCAATTGAGGAGCTGCTGGAAGAGAGGTGGTTTTGTAATGAGCTTGCTCTGCTTGCAAGTGAGTTAAATGTGCATTTCAAAGTGCATTTTGCTAACACATATTTTACATTCCGTACAAAACTCATGTAGACTTTTCTTTAATTAAAGTTTCAGCATTAAGAATACTTGTAAAATCACAATAATCCCTGTGTTTTTCACATTCTACCAACACACATTATCACTTCACAGTATCTTAGGAGTAATGTCCAGGTCATCTAAAGAAGCAGCATGTTGATGTTTCTCAAATCAGGAAAATGGAAAAAGTACAATAGGCCTTTTTATCATTAATATTGATCTAAATATTACAAGACATAACTGTATTCAAATGGTTTTCTTATTTTTAATTTACTTTCTTATTTATAAACTATTTTTTAGATTACACAACTACATAATCTGATTTACTTGTTTATTAAAAACAAAATAAAATTGGTTGCACTGCTGTTTAATATAGGTTGAAGCGTTTTTACACACACAATAAATGAAGTGATGACTATGTTATGCACTTTCTGATTATGGATATAAACAGGCTGGAAATTATGTGACATTATGCAAAAGAGAAAAAAGATTAATTAGACAGTATATGCAGGAACTTTCAGCATCCCGGACACAGAGCTGTCTGCTCCTCTGAACAGGCTTCACAGTATACGTATGTTTGAACACTTTTTTTCCAAGAACAGCCCAGTTTCCTAAAGAAACCACAGAACAATTTCGGATTTTTCTATTTTCTTCTTCCTTTCAGCTGTTGTTTGGTTTGGTTTGGTTTGGTTTGGTTGGTTGGTTGTTTTTTTTTTTTTAAAGGAAAACCTATTTGGCCCAGAGTTGTTTTAACCACTGCAATGATCCATAATGAAGTAATCAAGCTTCTGCAGCTCTAAAGTGAACTGACTGCAGCAGCACTGAGAAATAGGACGTTTTCTAAGAGCTGGTTTTGCTTTCAGATATACAACATGCACATTTGCTGTGCATCTCCCTTTACTATACTGTTCCTTGAATGTAAGTCTTTAATTTATCTGTACTCCTAGAAAACACCCAAAGTAACAGTCAGAAGAACTACTAGGAAGGTAAGGCTCTACCTTAAAATTTTCTGTAACTCACTCACATACATAAAGGTCATGGGATGATTTTTAAAAGGCAAAAAAAAAATAATCCAACAAATACAGATAAGCAAATGTGTTAGTTGTCTATCAGATGCAGATGAAAACAGTTTTTCTTATACCTTTTTCTTGATAAATCAAAATATCAGAATATCTCAGTTGTTTTTATTCTTACTTGGGTACAGTATAACTAGTGTTGGGTTTTTTAGTTTGCTTTATTGGTTGAAGTCTTTCTTCAATATTTATCATCACAGGCATTTATGTCCATATGAATAAAGGCCTAATGCAGGATTAAGCTGTAAAAATTAAATGGATTTCACATGAGTGCACAATCCAAATCTCACTGAAGGAAATGTACAGATCACAGTGAACGTTGAATCAGATTCATGATGAATGACCTGATACATACTAAGGACACTGGACTCCATTTAGGACTTAAAAATACTATGTAGATCATCACATATATGTGTATGTATATATGCAACTTTAAGACTGACAAAATATAGACAAATTGTAATAGCCTTATCGTGATTATTTTTAGCAGCATATGTTGCTAAATATGGCATGAAATCAAATTAGTCAGGCTATTCAAGCAAATGTAATGAAACCATCTACCTTTAGAAAGAACTACTTTCTAACTATAAAAAAGAAAAATCATTAAAATCAGCAACACTGAAATATTTGCTTTTGACCACAGAAAAATTAGAATTATTTATCTTCTTTCATTCTAAATTGTTTTCCCAGCTGTGTAGTTAACTGTGTTTATGTCATGTTTATTTTAGTAGAACAAAGATTAATTTTTTAAGCATTACTACAACAAACAGTTTAAACTTAACGACCTTCCCAGGGCTTCTGTTTAAAAAAGACAGAAAATTACCACTACAGGACCTGAGGGCATACCAAAAATGGTCTGAGGGTGGTGTCCCTGACATAGGGGTTGTAAAGTCTGAACTGCTTATTAAATAAATAAATAAATAAATAAATA
>KL281124.1:3473-36519 GCA_000699545.1 Podiceps cristatus
CCAATCTAGCCCTTACAGGTACCTCAGCTTCTGACATGTTTTGACCAGGGCTTAAGAGAAGGCAACAAACTTTGGCTGTACGTTTGCAAGCTTACGTGGAATTGCTCAGGCGGCTACCCCTAAAGTTGCTCACCTTTCCCTGCTTCTGTGACTGCTTAGTTCAGGATGGGCTTCAGATACGATTGCAGAGGAAGCAACCTTGCCAACCTTCCCCCTAACTCTTCTGCAGGCAAGGAGGATGAAGCTGCCTTTTCTCTGACTCCCAAACACAAAGATTTGCCATCTGAAGTAATTCCATTAAAACCTCTCTGGAACTTGTTCATTGTTTAAGCAAGACTTCTTGAAAAAAGCAGAAATCCAACTAAGCACTTGTACAGTGTGTTTCATCTTGAAAATGTTTTACAAGAATCTGAGAGTGAATGAAGAGGCAGATGAAGATTTGAGTCTTCACCAATAACCAATGCACTTTGGTAATGTACCTTCTTTAAAGTTTGCTAATTGAAGCAAGCCAGACCAATTACACTGTAGTATCTTAGTAGTTAGTCCAATTTGTCTACTACTAATTTATCATAGAATGGTTTGTGTTGGAAGGGACCTTTAACGATCATCTGTAGTCCATGTCCCCCGGCCAGGAACATCTTTCACTACATCAGGTTGCTTAAAGCCTCATCCAACCTGACTTTGAGTATTTCCAGGGATGGGGTACCCACAGCTTCTCTGGGCAACCTGTTCCAGTGTCTCACCACCCTCATCATAAAAAATTTCTTACTGATATCTGATCTAAATCTCTCCTCTTTCAGTTTAAAACCGTTGCCCCTTGTCCTGTCACTACAGACCTTGGTAAAAAGAACTTGTCTTCTAAGAGCACTTCAGATACTGAAAGGCTGCAACACGTAATTTCTTTTTCTAAGGCAGCTGGTAAGAGGATTTGCTTTTTGTGTTTTTTGCATAACTCCAGTTGTTATCAAATTAGTAAATATAACCAAAACTAGTTAATCATTTTTATTTTTTTTTAGGTAATGCTGTTTCATGCCACACTGAACAATACTACCAAGGCAGACACAGATCATGTAGCATTTCTGTACCTGTTCAGAAGTTTTATAGAAGGCAACAGAGGCATTCACAAGCTTGAGACGGTCCTCCATCTTCAGCATCAGTTGTTGCCAATGGGAAGCAACCTTCTCTGCACACTCCCGGATCATATCCATGTCATAGTGATTAGCCTGCAGCATTGCCTCTGCCTTCTGCTGAAACTGCAGGGCACTTTGATGTGTTTTCTGACAGGAGGTGAAAATTCAGGAGTTCAGTGGAGCACTTCAGTTCATTTCCTTGAACACCTCAAAGGCTCGCATTTCTACTGTGTCAATGACACTTCTATACACATGCACAAACACTCATTAACAAAAAATAACTGCCTAATATTAGTGACTGCATGACTTCACTTACACAAATACAAAGGAAATAAATCCCGTAGAGATTTATCATCAAATCAACAATGACTAGCAGTTTACAAGCTACAGCCACTGCACAGCATTAAGCCACACATGGCATATCTATATTGTAGTACACTTTGTTATAATTACAAGTTCCAGGATGATTTTCTTCCCCTTCATGGTGATGGGGAAAAAAAAAAAAAAAGAAGGGGGGGGGGGGGGGGGAAAGAAAGAGAGATGGAAAATAGGTATCTTATTTTGACTTGATTGCTATTACTATCATCACAGCTTTACTGCAGTCACATTAGCAGTAAGCAAATGAAGGTGTGACAGTCATGTTGGACAATCCAAAGACAACTCTCCATTCACTGTAAGCAAATTTTTAATTGTAGTTCTCTGTGTAAACATACACTTGCCTAAAATCTGGAATTTCTCACTATAATAAATAGTATTATATCCAAGTACAGAATGATCCAGAAAACTCAGAATTTAAGCTTCCTAATAATATTTCCTTCAATTTACAAATGCCTAGATGCCTCATGATTTTTATACTTAAGAGTTACCAAAGCTCTCAAAATGAGGGTACATATAGTGCAAACTGAAAACACTAAAACAAAGCAAAAAACCAAAACCCAAAACCAAACCAAAAAACACAACCCAGAGAGGGGAAAACATAAGACTCCACAGAATGGCAGATGAATGTGAAAAGAGTTATTGCACAACACACTACTTCTCAAAATAGTTTTCCCAAACAATCATAACATTGGTTAATATTTCAGTAAATTTCTTTTTAAGAAGTGTGCTATTTATAACCAGTATCACCTTAAGTCCCTCCATCACACATATAATTTAATAATGCTGCATTCCAGTCAGTCTTAAAGACCTCTGCCTATGTTTTGCAGAGACATGACCTATCTGGTAAGTTTAGTTTGAAATCATGGCAGGAGGATGGACACACCACCACACACAAATTTCAGCCTACTGTCAAGCAAAAACGGAAACATTAAAGGACCATATGAGAATACACAAAACTGATGTTTGCTGTTCCATTTATTCTTAACAGTTAGTACTATATTGTTGTATTCTAACAAAAGGAAACACCACTTTCAGTAAAACTGCTGTAAACAGACTTTTTTGATAAAATTTTTTTATTCCTCTCCAATCAAAAAACACCTATTGCTTCACAAAGATGCAAAAAGGCACCGAGAAGAAGTGTTCACCTGGAATTGCAGCTCCAAAATGAACAAGGAGGAATAAAACAGTGTTTTATCTCTGCCATAAGATGATTTCAACAGCTCTTCCTAAACTCAAAATATTGTAGCATTAACCCAACAGTACGAAAAGGGACAGAAGAGATACATCTCCTTACTGCAGTGCTATTTACAGAGACTCATGAACTCTAATACAGTACTCCTTGGCTATGGTCACTGAAATGGTGCTTTTACCTCTATTGCATGTTGAAACTGCTCATGTTCCCTCTGTAACTGTTCCGCCTCCTGCAAAGAACTAGCAGTGATAAGCCCAGCATTCAACATTGACTCCCCATTTCGGATCCAGCCCAAAACCTGTAGCAAAAGAGAAAACCATGAGATACACAATTCCACTGCCAACCAGCAAGAAAAGCATTATTGCTAGGGACGAAAAAGTTGAGGGTCACGTGTAGTACTGGAATTGATGACTAAGTAATTTATTAATTATATATTTACAGTTAATTATATAGTCAATAAACACAGCGAATGACATTCAGTATAATTTCACTTGGCTGCCAACTTCTATCTTTCAGTCAACTACTACATGCTTGTGGTTTCAGTTTATACTCTGAACAAGGTTGTGCTTCTGAATGCCATTTCTGTCACCTGGAAAACAGAAACAAGTTACAAGTCACTGCCCAAGAGCCAGTCTCAGTAATGAAAATTGAGGACATGCAGCTTCGTAAAAATGAAGCAAATAATTTTGAATATTAATGCTGAAAAAAATGTGACCACTGAGTGTCTTCTAATTGCTTAAAAGATTTTTTGTTTTCAGGATGAGCCACCTTTGACATGTCCACTGAAACCAGAAGAATCCTCGGGTGGGGAGAAGTCTCCTAGTATATTCCTTATCAACAGCAAGAACATGCAAGAAATATTTGTGCCTTCTTCATTACTCAAGACTCCAATAATGGACACCCCACACTCGCACCAGACATTTTTATTACCGTAAGTCTTCTTTCTAACATTTAACACCTGCATCTCCCTTTAATTTCAGCTTATTTTGTTTTTCCTGCCCACGACAGACAAAACAAAAAATACATTTTCTCCCTCTTAGCATCAGCTTTGTTTTTCCCTCTCCTCTCTCCCTCAAGAACTCCCAATTCTTCCCTCTAGGCTCCTCTTCTCTTGTTGACTCCAGTTTCCTCAATGTCTCTCACATGAAGTTAGTCACCTATTTTTTTCTCACTGCTCTTTTCCAAGCTCTCTCCAGTTGATAACCATCACTCTGATCAAATCTTTCAAATACTGAGTACAGCTGGCCATAATTCAGGTTATTCACTATCATCTGTACAACTTTTCTATGAAACTGCTGCCCAACCAGTAATTACTCCTGTGCTGTATTTGTTCAGTTGATTATTCCTGCCAGTACATCATGCTCTGTATTTGTCACTAATAAAATTCATAGGCTTCTTGCAGTGCAATTCTCCCATACATCAAGATCATTCTGAACCATAATCCAGTGTCTTCTGATGAACTCAAATCCCTTTTCCAGCTTCTTTTGCCTTTATCTTTAAATCTAAAAGTGTAACACTAACATGTAGATTTTCTAACTGAAAACATTAACTAGTATCCAAATACCGATTTCTACAAATTATTTTTTAAAAAAATTTGAATTCTGTTTTTCAGTCCAGTGAGTCTCTTAATAACTTTTGTTCCTGAGTATGGTTTTCCAGCAAGTTATCATTCATGGTAATGTAGTCTCATATGACATTCCCATAGTAAGCTAGGGCCAGATAGACTAAACTAAACTATTTTAAAAGCTTTAATAGAAGATTCACATCATCTGCTTTTTCACTTCTACCCAGAAGACATGTTACCTTGTCAGTAAGAAACAGGATTTAACAAGGGGAAGCTATACTTAACTAATCTATGTTAGCCTTTTCTCCTCTCTTTGTCACTGTTCAGGTTTAATAATCTACTTGTTTCAATATTTTTGCTGGGCATTATGTTAAACTAGCTGACCTATAATCCTCCCTTAGCTATTCCTTTCCCACTTTTGAGAAGTAGATGATGGGTTCCAGGCCTCCAGAATCTCATCCAATCTCCAGAAGTGTGGAGAAGATAAGCACTAATGTCTATGACATTATTTCAGGCAGTTTTCTAGGTATTCTAGGGTGAATTCATTTGGACCCAGTTGATTTGAAAATAACCAATTTAAGCATACACCTTCTCTAACCTTTTCCTACAAATTGATTTTAGACCTTTAACCACTGGTAATAATTAAATTAACTACCAAATCACAGTTAGCTCTGAACGCTAAATACTCTCATCTCGTGATCCACATATGACACTACTATTAACGCTACTGTGCCAGGTTATTACTAAGTGAATCAGGGTGATGCGGCCATAATCACAGACTGAAAACACAGGCAGAAACCAGGCAAAGGACCTATTAAAACACAGATCCTTAAAAGCAATGGCACATGTGGTCTACATCCAAAGTATACTCTAACATGTCTTTAATAGCTTGAAGCTCTTCATCTAGCCATCTTGACACAGCATCCAGTCCTGCAAATCTGCACCACAATCTCACCTTTTGTCTTACGCTTATCCAGACTGCAATATCTTTGTATTAGTAACGCAGTTGTTCCCACTTCTGCCTGCACAAGGAATTGCTGACAATCCCCTCCCCCTCCTCCATCTCCTGACAGCGTGTATTTGAATTCTTCTATACAAAACCTGCAGGTCTGTGGAAAAGAGTGATCTGGGACATGACAGCACCTCCCAGAGATGTAACTGGGTGCACATTCTGCTCCTCTGGGGAGAAAGTGCTGGGAGAAAGCTGGAGCTTTGCAGGGAGGGAGACAGCTCTGGCCTTGGGACAACCTCTCCTGCTGCAAGGAGACAAGTCCAGATCACAGTGTGGGGCAGGTGAAAGGGACCACGGAAGGAGCTGGGAGCCTCTAGGTTGTTAAAACACCTGGGGGGTGTTAATACTCAAGGGAGCAAGCCCAGGTAAGCCTCAGGAGCAAGAAGAAGGGAAACTTCTGTGGGAACCAGATGGGTCCAACAGACTGTAGCCAGAAACTATGCTTGGAGGAAAGGATTTATCTGTAAGAACACGAGGGGCAGAAGATTTGTTTTAAAATCCTTTTTTATTTTGTCTCACGAAAGCGGTTCTAAGCTCCCTCTCTACCTTACAAAATAATTCTTCCAGTTAGTGTAATGAAACACACCTTCTTAGGGTTAAAACACATTTAGCATTCTCCAGAGAATGGAGGAGAATGCTCAAAACTCCTCTTGACTTGGCATCCCATTATACACGGCAGAGACAGCTAGCACAGAACTTGCCATTTCAACCGCAGTGACTTGCCCTCCTGCTTGCTGTAGGATTGGGTGCAAGTGCAGAAGCCGGTGGAACTCACGGGAGGAAAGCTGCCAGCAGTTCCCTCTGCTCTGACTCAAGAGGAAAACATAAGCCCTAGTAAATAAACAGCGAGCCTGTTCTTTTCCCAGTGCTACTGCCTTACAGTGTTTGTTGGCATGTTCCTGTCACCTTGCTGTTTGGGTGGACCACATGCTCCATCTTTCCCCTCCCAGCCTTCAGCAGGCTAGAAAAGCATCAGCAGAGCATCAGTAAACCTGTGGAAATGAAACTGAAAATCTGGGAGACTTGAAAGGGTCAAGCAGGTAGTTCTATAGATAAATGCTTGTTTTAAGATTAGTTTCTTGGACCGATTTTTCACTCTAACTAAACATGATTACGAGACACACTTGCTTCAGCCTGCTGTCCTAGCTACGTTTTCATATCCATATGGCACGATACGGAGTGCCAGGATACTCTTCCGGAGTAGTGTTTTGCGGAGCAGGCAATCAGAGCTCACGCACTGGACTGTGTTTGAACCAAGCTAAAAGATCTGCATGTGAGAACACACGGCTGCTCAAGGTACTCTTAGGATACAAGCTTGTACTTGGTACAAGTATCTGTATACTGTCGTACAGATATGAATATATAGGTATATATCCAAGGACATACACCATGATCAGAGCAGCAGACAATATTGCACTGAAAAGGCTTAATGAGCATAGTAAAACCAATGTATTTTGGAGCTCGGTACAGATTTTGATCCAGGCAGATACTGCATGTTCAGTAAAGCAAAGCATTCATTCTACAAAGTGAGTACGTGGGAGCAATTGCAGCAATAAGTAATCCAGCAGCTATATTTTAGGTGATAAAAAGTTTGTCTGACAAACATGCATGGAGAGTTCTGGACAAAATAGATATTCTCTTAACTATTTCTCTGCCTCTAACTACTTACATGCCCCTGCCCTGCATAAAATGGTCACCTTTTCCTTTCCGTGTTGCTTTTTCCACATACTTCTGTCCCTTCTTATTTCAGTGAGCATCCTCTTCCCCCTCTCTTCTGAGGTTTTCCTACACTGTAATCTCCTATCTGGTTTTGCCCATTCTGCACCTATTACACACCAAGTTGACAAGCAAATTCTTTGCAGGTTTTCTTTAAACCTGTTTGTTTTCTGGCCCTTCTGCTTCCTCCCAGTCCTGAGGCTTGATCTACAGAACTTCAATGCCACAAAGTAGAACTGGTATGGTAGTGAAGGGAGAAGCAACACTAGATGATTTATTTACTTTCTGTAGTCACAAGAGACCTGGGTGTATTTGATAAGAATTCACTAAGCTCAAAGTTTTGCTACCTAGTACTGAAAAGACTCATTCCAAGCATTTGACTAAAAAACTAAGCCATGAGACAGTTTGCTGGTCTCCGTCACATTAATCTGAGAGATGAACCCTATGGCAAAATTCCTTCAGTGTTCCAGTCTCACCTTTTCACATGACTACAAGCAATATATTTTTATATACATATGTGAAAATACAATAGCAGTAATGTCAGTTTGGCAGGAAAAATGCAAATGGAAATCTTGTTAAAATCCTTGCTGTAGAGACAGTATTCCATCTACATAATAAGTATGCTTACACCCAGTTCATCAACAGTAAATCTGGCAGAAAATCACAGTAATTGAACTGGAAAACCATGTGTTCACTGCTTCAGGCAACAAGATACAAACAAAACAGACTGAAGAGGAGGTTTACCATGTCATTTTACTCTCAAGTAAAGCACCTGCTGTGACCTGCTGAGCTATGAAGTTTTTCTCAGTTCGGAGGAAACAGAAGATCATGCTTCCTGATATTAAATAAAAACTAAAATAAATCAGATGTGGTTTTCTGAAAAGGCAACCAAAATCACAAAAAAAAGTTACTAGCCCCAAAGCATTCCAAAGGGGATCAAAAGGAAATTTTATGAGACAATACAATATTCAGTTTTAATTCCGTTCAATTTTTAGGCCTTCAGGCTACGGAATTATTGCTGGTTCATCTGTACAATGAAAATCTGGAAAAGGGGTTTGTAATACATGAGGCATTCCATCAGCTACACATTCATCTAAGTTTGTTTGAAAATTCATGTCTGTTATGGCATTTAATTCAACATAAAATCCTACTCAGAGATATATACTAGGTCCATAAAATAGAATCCATTTTTTCTCCAAAATCCCAGTCTACTAAAGAAAAGACAGCTGGATAGGACAGCATGCTACCTACATCTTTATTGTAAGATGAACTCACTTTTTCCAGTGCTTTCTAATAATTTAAACTTGAGCTTCAGTTTCAGTCAGGGCTAGCAGTGGTTTAGAAATGTTACAAAGATCTTACAGCATGACCTGCAAACTACATACTAAGTGCAACATAGGTATTCATCTACAAACCACCATGTTCATCATGTGCTTGTATCTGCCCAAATACAGAACATTTGATCTACAAGCACAGGTTTTAAACATCTGTCTCTTTCCGGTCACATTCAACTTGTGTACAAACAAAGCTAATGGAGCAAGGTACTCAATTTATTGTGGAAGTATGTGATGTAAATAACTATTTAATAGTGTGTCTTTATTACCCGAGTGCTATATTCCATTCTGTAACCGAATATTATTTCGGTATCATGGGAATTAATAATTTCTTTTTCTTACTAACCCATCCCATCCTAACCTACTGATCTACCACAAAGGGATGAGACTGCCTCAGCTAGCATTCCCACTCTTTCTTTTCAGTTTTTTTTCCTTTGCAAATGTCCACTCTTTTCCTTCATCCTCAAGGTAGTATGCAACTGAGTACAGAAACTATCCTGGTCTGCAATAACTTTATCTCAACGATTACTCACGTGAAAGGAGTCATCTGTAAGTTGCGTTCATGAAGATGAACAAGTGCTAAGATGGACATAGGATAGTTCAGTATACTATGCAAAGGCTTGAACTAGAAGGTCAGATGTATTTTATTAACGCCTAGATTGCACTGACAGCAGACATGACCAGTTCCTTGCATTCTTTTAATTCAAGACCACACAGAAACTTTGGGTCTGCTTCTATAGAGTAACCAACTGCTGCCTGCAAATACTTTTGGGAACTTTCTATTCCCCTCTCCTGTTCTAACTGGACCCCTTTTATATTACCTTGCAATTTGGGAGTTCACGTTAACAGTCTTATGAGGAAGATGAATTTTTATAAGAGCTCATGACAAACAGAAAAAGGATAACATGTACTGGGACCCATCATGGGACATACTAATGCAACAGCCTAACAGACCTCTCTGATGCTGCCATGCATGCGCAAGATCAAAACTTCTTACTTTCTAGTGGATTTGTTTGTTTGTTTTTTAAACTTTCACCTACTTCAGTGGTTTTGCCTACAGCATCTCAAATTCACCTGAAGTTTAGATGTTTAACACATAAGGATCTCAAAACTTGCCACTTTGTTTCAGGAAAAATAAAACTTCATTTTTCTGCTCCCAGAAAGCAAACCCTGCAGATATGTTATCACCATTTGCAGATGTATTAGGCCTGTGTTCAGGAAATATCACTGAACATTGTATTAATCACTATACAGATGATAAAAGTATGGATAGTTCAAACTGCTCTACACTTCAAATACTTGACTTGTACCCAGGCAGAAACATGGCCTGCAAACGCAAATTAGAGGTGCTCAGTCCAAAGTCCCTCCCCCCTCCGAAGACAAGACTTTATACGGCAGAATTTAATTTCCCACGTCTGTTGAGGGGAACAGAGCTCTGCCCCGGGGCTGCGTGTCCCCCCCGTACCTGCTTGACTTCGGCCTGCAGGTGTCGGAGCTGCACGCACTGCTCCAAGTGCTTGCGGTGCTGCTCGGCCGCCAGGTCCAGCTCCTGCTGCTTCTCGTGCAGGAACTCCAGCAGGTCCTGCACACGAGTCGCCATGTCTACGTCTCGGTCGCAAAGCAGCTCCACACCTGTAACCAACCAGGCGTTAAGTGATTGACAAGCCTTCTGAAGGCAAACAGCCCGTTCCCACTGTTTTACACATACTTTTCCCGTGCCTTTTCAAAGTTTGACTTAATCCTCGGAGCATTTACTTAAATGAGCATAGTTTTTGCACTCTTAAAAAATGCAGTGGTGGTGGTGGGGTTTTTGCACCTTTTTTCTTTTAAAAAAAAAAAAAAAAGCAGCCTGAGATTTACCCTAGGTGACTGTAAATGGTTAAAAACATCAAATGAAGGGGTATAAGAAACAAAATGAAAACTTATTACTTGAAAGATGAAGATTTTGGCTTTAGTGCATTGCTCAAATTAGCTATAAAATTAACTCCCTGCTATTTACTCTACTTTTACTGACTTCCTGAGTGGACTCTTTTCCTTAAAAACCTCAATATTTTCAGGTGTTGCCAACTTTTAAGTAAAAATTACTTGCCATAATGGCAGCATATTCTCATGAATGCTATCAAACAATTTGAGTATAAAGGGAAAACAAAAAAAAACAACCCACAACGTCCACATCTCCAGTTTACAGTTAACCAGTGTCTTTGTCATTTCCACACATCCCATGGAGAGACAACTGGGTAATTCTTATAAAGCCACTGCCCGGAATAGCATGAAGGAGCCATCTTACCAGATGCCTGCACTTCGTTGACATACTGCAGCAGATCCTGCCCTTGGTGGATGACATCAAAGGTCAAGTTATTCATGGTCAGAGCTTTGTCTGCATGATGCTGGAGCCTCTGTTCTGCTATTGTAAGATCTTCAGTGTCAAAGTCATTCATCTGCTGAGAGAGCTCATCATTCCAGGACTCAAGGTCCGAAATTATCTGGGGGAAAAAGGAGGAAGACAATGTTCACTTACTCACTAGACAAAGTATCTTTATTTTGAATGTTGTACTTAACGATGGAGGTCAGGAACTCGAGTGGCTCACTGTTAATTGACTTCACTGATCAGTTCAATATGGTTCAGACATGGGATTTTTCAGCACGGGTTTTAAACAAGAAGAATCTCTTTGAAAACCACAAATGCTCTCCTTCAGCCACTGCTTGCAACATTATAGGTATCCTTGCCTTGTTTAAGGTACTTCTTCACCAACTCATTGCTTGTGAAACAGGTGAACTTAAAATGCTTTTATCTTCACTTTTAAAGGAAAAATGTTGAGCTAAATCATCTTTTCAATTCATCAGACTGCACCAAATAATAATTCACACATCAAGTGCCAGCTTAGCTTTCAATTACAGGAGTCTTGAGCTCCTTTACGAACAAAAAACCCAGCTCCACCCCTCTCTGAGCACCTTCGACTTTTACCAGACAACTGAGAAGCACTACTTGTCATAAAAGGCAGGGTACTTTGTGAATGAAGCAAACCCCAGAAGTACTACTTTATTACAGTATTACTGTAATGTCAGAGTTAAATTTACTTGCTGAAATCATTCAACTGCACTTCAGTTTACACTTCAATTCTGGATTTTACTCTCAACCATAAGATGTCCAGTAAAGGGTAGCTAAGGAAGTATTTTTTAACACAACACTAAGTCCTCCTTTTCTGCCCACACAAGTGCATTTTGCATATCATATTCCAGAACCTGTCTGAAATGCAAAATACTCCTTTTAATTAGGATACAAACCTGTTTTTAAGTCTAACAGGTAATGCTTACAATCCCCATTGATCAAAGTGGGTTGAGTTCTTACGGCAGAGGTTTGATGCATCAGTTACTTATTTCAAATAAGTCTGTTTGACACACTTATCCCTGAAGCCCGTAATATTTTTTCCAGAGTTTTCAGAAGAGTTTTGCCACAAACTACTGCAGTTCATTGGGAAAGTAAGATTATAGATAAAGAATCAACTATGGCTTAGCTCCAGAGTTTTACTATTTCAGAAGCAGGACAACCTGATGTGAATAGTGCTAAATGACAAGAAAGCACCTATTTATGCTGCAAGACACTGCAAAAAGAGGATCTGACTAAAGGGGCATTAGCAACAAAGTAGCTGGGTGCATAAATATTTAACCAAAGTCATTTGCTGTCAGCAAAAGGAAGACGCCACTAAGTTTTCCAAGTGGTTAATCAGAGATGTGAAGTTACCGAGACACTCAAACTGCAAGAGAAATACCAGGAAAGGGAGCCTTGTAGAAAAAATAGAACTGAGAAGAAAGCAAAATTAAATCATCTGTATAAAGTTTCTGTAGTTAGCTACAGTCTTTCTTGAAGGGCTGTCTCCATTCTGCTCACGTGGCACCACAAAAAATGGATATATCAAACATTTTTAAAATTTTGGCATCAGTGAGTTTACCTCCCATTTTACAGGTGTTCTGCAAAAATTTTACTTGATTCACTAAGTATTTAAGTTTTGCATCATGCCATGACAGGAGATAACAAACAATTAAGATTGCTATTTGCAAATCCCTAACCCTGATCAGCTAGCTCTCCTCAAGTGAAAGCAGGCAGAAACTCGTATTTCAGGGATAATCCTGAAAACAGAGAAGCAGATGGACAAGCGATACAGGAAGATAGACACGACAAGCTTTAGCCACTGCCTAATCTTATTTCATCTCTCTTCCATGGGCTCTAAACATTACACACATGATCTACTTGTGCATTACCAGTTTCCCCTCCCAAAAAGCCCTTCAAAACTTCCTTTCCTTTATACTTGGTCCATGCCCAACATACGTCTCATCACCTCTCTCTACTCTTGATCTCCTTTTAACTGACCTGAAGTATTTCAGAATCTTTAAGTCTTGCTGACAGTCCAGCCTGAGAAACTGCTTATTCCAGCTAACCCCATCTTCTGCTCTCAGGCACCTCAGATCTGCTCTTCCCAGCTTGTCTTCCAAACTCCATCTTCATTCACTACAAAATGCAGTGGAGGTCACCTAATATTTGTTTCTTCAAACCACCCACTGCACTATGGCAGTTCTAACAAATCAGATCTACCATCTCATTTTCATCCTGTTCAGTTAACGACGTTCGTAAGTTATCCTCAAGAAGCAACTGCAGTTAGACTTTGTCAAAGTGAGCATTCAAGAAGGTTGTGAAACTCTGCCATCAAAACATCATTTTTCACCGTCTTCCTAAACATCACTAAAAAGTGGATTATGATCCAAGATTTAAGTGGCACTTTTGTGCCACTGTTATAAAAACAAAGACAGTCCATCTTCCCTCAGAACAGATGCCAAAACCTTACCTTTCTTACTATCAAAGTGAGTGGAAATAAAGTAATAGCACCATAAGCTCACAATGGGAGACCAATGTGGCTAAGTGTCAGTATTTTTATAATAGTGGAATGGTTTGAGTAGATTATAGTCACTATGTCCGCTCAGACTATCCTGAGATTCACTGTACCTGATATGAACGACGGGTAGCTTGAAGGAGTCAGCACCATGTGTCACCTCAGCCAAGAGGTTTCAGTGACACTGCCTCCAAAGAACAACAAACAACAGGAAGATTCGTAACTTCTTCCCATATCATCTCATGCAACCTTGAGGTTAAGATCATGGCCCACACATTGTTTAAAGTCATCTGAAACACTGTATAAGAGCAAGACATTCTCTATCCCCTTCTAAAGTCCAGAAAGCTCAGAATTTGTATAAATAATGCCAGTATGGTCCCACATTCATTCAAAAGGTAAGTCAGTGTGCATCACAGCCGGGGTTCCTAGCAAGGGCAGTAATCCTTATACTGTTTCAGCAGTAACTGGGTGGCTCAAGGTGATCTATTTCAGCCATTGAACCCACCGTGCAAACCTGAAACGCATTGAGGACTGAATTAAAACAAAAATAACATGCATTAAGCACTCTTTGTCCACATTCTTCAGGGCTTCCCCTGAAGTTCTGCTTTACAAGCAACACTTTTACAGCGAGCACGCTCCTTTTGCTTTTAAAGTTTTGTCAAGACAATTAGCATTAAACAAACAGAATAAAGATGAATGACTAAGAGATATCTAAAGCAACTGAATTACAAATTAATACCGCTCTCAGGAAATGGACAACTCAGATCAAACACAGGGTAACTACTTACCACAGCATGTATTCAAGAAGTTCCTAGTGCAGAGTCTGGGATGCCTGACATTCCTAGGTTTTAACAAATGTAAAGGAAACACTGGCAGGACACAAGGCACAGTATAACACAGAAGGGATGCCGATTCTTTCACACTGAGTAGGAAAGAAGTAGACAACCACAAGCCTCTTCTCAGAAGCGTCTAACTAGCATTCCTTGTATCAACTGAGTGCTAACCAGGACTTGGAAAATATTATGCGCTGGGGAGAAAGAAAAGGTAAAATGGGAAAGGGAGATCTCTGATCCAGCACTTTACATCCTTGCCTTTTCAGTTGTATGACTTAAGAGGCATCTTGTAAGTACGGCCCAAAAATAGAGTAGAGATAAAGCTGTGAGTTGAAAAGTGTGTGGTATGCTTTGTGTGGAGCCCTGACATAGGCCTCGAGGCATTTAAGTTACAGACAAGGAAAAATGCACACAGATGAGAGACGGACATTTCAGGCTGCATACTTTGCCACCAGTGCTACCTACCCACCTGCTAGGCCCGTACACATCTTCTCTATGCTACTAATAGCCCTAGCAAGGGACTCCTTGCGTACCTTTTGCTCCTTTTTGCCTGTAGTTTATACAGGCGTTCACAACAGAGTCCTTCAAATAGCTGACAACCAATGGCACTTAAAAGCCTACCGAGGATAGAGAAGGTCAAGTTTATGTGCCAAGAGCAAGGGGCAAAACAGAGGCAGTGCTGCAGCTACAGCAATTTCAGAAGAGCAGGAGAATCTGAAAAGTTGCAGGATAAAAGACATCAACTAAAAGAAACAAGTATTTTGTCAGTGAATAATAAGGGAAGAGTAAGGACAAGAAGAGGAAGACTAACCCTGCCAGCAAATCTCACCACTGTCCCCAGGAGCAGAGCTGCAGGGTACATGATCCTGCAGTGCTAGGGGAATCCTTTCTCCCATTTTAGCCTGTGTTATTTTGCAAGCAGTAAGACAAGCTAGAAACACCACTCGCCTTCCAGAAAAACTGTCCTCACAGGATGCTCCCCTGTATGAACTGCCCCTACAGCCAAGTCTTGCCTGGGCCACTCACACAAAATCCAGGACAAAGGAAGAGGTCAAAACAAAGTCTGCAAGTTCCGAGCTGGCATCTGGCTCCTCCTCACTATCATGTTACTTCAGCTGAGCTTCTGCTTTCAAACAACTGACCTGGAAGTAGTCCCTGCATTTTCCTCCCGGAAGTTTCCAAACAGATGTCTGCCTTCAGGGAGAGGGAAAAGAGAAGCATGCTTTGCTGATAAAGCAGAGAGAGGACATGGTACAGAAACAGTAAAGCGATCAACATTTTGCCGAAGACGCTCTGCAGCCAGCATCGCTTTGCTCCCTGGAAGGCTCCTTGGCAATCTTAATAAGCATGATTTTTGTTTCCAAGCCATATAAACAAAATACACCAACTCTTTCAACAAGGTAATTGGTACCTTGCTTCACATTTCATGTGCCAAAATGGCAAGTGTCAGCTTCAGAAAAAGCAAGATCTGTCAAGTTAGGATACGTGGCTTTCCACTGCAAAATCCTACAGCCATCACCAAACAACGTACACAGAAGTACTACTACCTCTATAGATGCTATCCTGTACTGAAGGACTAGAACACATCTGCAAAGCAGGGCTCCTGCAACCAGCCTTCTGCTGTTGTAGAATACTGGTTTAGGTAACCCACAGCAGAGAACAATCACATTGATCATGAACTTCACTCAAACCTTTAACCTAATTTTTCCATTAGTTTCCTTGGTATATGCCTTGCACCCCACAGCTGCCAATTCATCAATAGAAGTGTGCTGAGAACATCACACAGGCGCTCTCAAGCACTGCAGATTACTTCTGCAGAGAATGTACAATTGCTGACAGTCCTATAAAAGGGGATACCTTCTGTGTTTCCCCACATATACCAGTCATTCAACTAATCACTACAATCACAATTCTGCCAAGCCTTTCCCTTGCATATTCAAGAGAGCTACTCTGCCATAATCAAAGTGGAAAACTCCCTGCAGACTTAGTTTCACCTCCTCAGTGTGAATTGCAAAACAGAGAACCTTCTTAGTCTTCCCTTACACCAGAGCTGCTATTACTGTAGAGCGCACTCTCTCACTTCCTCTGTGGGCACAGATCAAGGAACTGTGTCTGACTATTCCTGCATTGCTCCTAACAATGTGCTTAGCTAAACCAGACTTTAGCAATGACACCTAATCCTGATTTTAGAAAAACCAAAAAACAAAACAAAAAAACCCCCACAAACAAAACTCACAAAACTGAGAAGCTATCACTTCTGCTCACTGCCTCTTTGCCCTTACACCATTTGTACCTAACCAACAGTTGCAGCATTTACTATGTACAAGCAAAGGGGTAAAATTATCACTGTAACTCCCCGTTTCTGAAGTCTCGAGATAAGCCACTTACATACTCAAACAGGATAATTTACCAATGGATAACGCTGAACCTGCTGAGGCACCGACTCTGTTTCAGTCACTGCGCACAGCACTAGTGGTTTTACAGAAGTCAAATGATCAATTTAGCTGAAGCTTTATAATGCAATTCTATTAACCTAAGCTCCATGTGAAGTTTCCTGTCTGTTTGTATGCATGTTCCTGCACACAAACAGAAACTTTCCAGCTGATAAGCAATAGCCATCCTCCAAGGTCTGGATAGTCTCAAAACTTCTTTCTGTTTTGAGAAAAAACAAAACCACAGTTTTGCAGAGCTGTGGCACTACAACTGCTTTTGCATTATTTTCAGAGGTGGAAAAGAATCTTACTAAAAAAGAGACAGACAGGCCATACAACGTCCCCGAAGATTAAAACAGAATTCTAAACACCACTTGTAGCTGTCAACTGAAAAAAAGACTGCTGAATTGGAAAAGAAAGAGAAGAGGCGTGTCACTACAAAACAACAGTTTAGAGGGTTTGTTCTAAACCATCTTGCAAGTTTTATTCATATTAACTGTAAGCGTACTAGTTTTATCAAGGTAGCTTGATATTCAAACCAAACTTATCAGATGAAGCAACTGGTATGCTATGATTTTACAAGACACTTGCTTAAAGCCACACCGGGAGCCAATCAGAGCTGGAGCTAATATCAAAAAGCTCAGCTCTGCACTTTCCTAACACTTTCACATACAAGACAAAAGCCTTAGTTCAGGTAAGAACTAAGTCTTATCAGTCATTTGAGCCACATGCCAATGCAACTACACCACCATCTCAGCATAAGCGCTCCTACACAAGAGGAAAAGTAAGTGCAGTTCAACTCCAAGAGCAGACACTCACATCTATTGCATCTCTTTCAAATATGCGGAGCTGCAAAAACAGCTCAAGCTTGATCTTGCGTTCTTGAAAAAGCTCCTCCATCTGAGACTGGGCCTCATCCAGCTGCTGCAGGACCGTCTCTATGTGGTTGATCGAGCTGTTATGGGGGGTCTTGTTACTGGAAATGGCAGAATCCCTATTCAAAGTAGAGAGAGGGGGAGGAAAGACGGGGGGGGGGGGGGGAAAAAAAAAGAGAATTATATTATTGAAAAAACCCATACAATTTGGATGCTAGACATGACCACAAAACGAATGACTGTTTCAGATAAGACTGTTTCAGAACAGTGCAAGTCATATTACATGAAAGCTAAGTCTGTACATCTTTGTTAATAACAGTCCAAAGTATGTTTTAGTACTTGAAAAATTAGCAAATTAGATTATTTCCATTTTTTGACTAATTCAACATTTAAGGACATTCTGTTTATGGGAAGAGTAAAATTTAAAACCAAAGACGAACCCTTATATTGTGAAAAGGAAGTGGCATATGATAACTATTTACTTTACTAAACCTCCCTGGCAATGAAAAAGATCAAAATTAGATAATAATAAAAAAAATACTTAATCTTTTACTTTAGTATAAAACCTGATAATTCAGATATGATAATATTCAGCTCCTGCAGCAAAGAGGACCCGTACCAGTCCACCTGGGGCCCAAATTTATTTAGATCGGTACTGAATGGACTGCAAACTAATGGTCTTTACTGCAATAAAGTTACTTATCAGCCTGCAAAACAATTTCAAATGTCTCTTTATAAAAAGGCTGCTGCTCAGAACTCAAAAGGCTGTGGAGCCCTGCAGTCAGACTACAAAGACATCCGATTGCTCCTATCACAAAGGTAGCTTACGTAAACAAAATCTCCTCCTTGTGGAGGTAGTGTTTATAAGCTGAGCTTCCTGTCAACAGAGCGTTAGAGACCATCAGTACAGCAAGAAACATCATTGTAGTCCTAATATTTACAAGTTTTATTTATAGGTCATATCTTCCAGTTATCATCTCTACCCTCAAACAGAAAGAGCTTCACAGAATGTCGGATGTACACCAGAAGAGATTTAAATAAAAAGTTGTTTTACCTTAGTTGCTGTATAAGATCTTCACCTTCTTTTATGACATTGACCGTAACCTGCAGAGTGGTCTGTTGTTGTTGACCAAAACGTTTAATCAGGTCTTGAACAGCCTCCACAGACTCAGCATAGACATCATCAAGCAGTTCTTTCTGTAACTCTTCAAGCCACTCCTCAAAAACCACGGCCCCAGCAAAAGGGGGGGGGGGGGGAAAAAAAAAAAAAAAAAAAAAAAAAAAAAAAAAAGAAACATAAGCCCCTGATCAGGCAGTTACAATTCTAATTCAATCTCTGGACAAGAGAAAACAAACTGAGGTGGGTGGGTAGGGGAGAAACAGGATTTGTTTCTCTTCATAGAAAAATTCCATCCTCAATTTAATGAAAACAAGCCTTTGTTTCAAATAAGGTTTTTGCTTCTTGGAAATACCAGGAAAGCTTTATCCGTGTTGCTAAGTCACCCTTTCTTTCCCATTTTCCTTCTACAGTCCTGAGTGTATCCGACTGAGCAGCACAGAGCTCATAGCGAGAATCCCATCTGCAGCTCTGCGAGAGTGTCCCTGGGAGGGAAATGCTATGGTAACACTCCCTGAGAGAAGGGAGGGAGGAAGGAAGGAAGGAAGGAAGGGAGATGTATTGTAGCCACCATCAAATTTACACTGCCAGGCTGACACATGCACACAGATAACGTAACACTTTTCAGTGGCCTTCACAAAAAAGGAAAAAGAAAAGGGCATTTCAGAAAACAGATACAGAGAGAAATCAGATGTGAGAAGTTATTTTTCTACCATGATCTACTACAGTGTTTATCCTTTTGATCTCAATTTCATATTATTACAACAAAACTCATCACAAGTAATTCCACCAGTTAATTTAACATTGCCCCCGCTACTGTTCAGAACTGCCCCTGCATTGCAACTTATGGAAAAATCCACAGGTATATGCTAGCTAGGTATCACTAGTGGACACTTGAACCCTACTGCGCTCTTTTCCACAATTTCATGAGGCAAGTTGTTTCATGCCAAGCTCCATGTGAAAATTATTCATCAACAAACCATCAGCCACCTATTGTGCAACTGATAAAAACACTGCTTGAAGAGAGGGAGCATGGCTGCTCTCACAGGAAGCGTTCAAACTGGGTCCCTCCGCTCTATTTTACCATCACATCCCAAACTCTGCGATTCCAAGAACAAGGATTAGAGTTTGTTTTTTAATCCTGAAAGAATAACCCTGTTCTGATTGAAAGTATTAAGAACTTTTGACTACATTTTAATCTCTGCCTTTATACATTTCAGTGAGACAAATAGGCTTTATTAACTATGAACCTAATTAAAAGGTTAATATAGTTAAAATACAGACAGTAAGCAACCAAACTGGCTTAATTTCAAAAGACAGAAAAACAAATTACTTTGCTTAATATTTTCTACAGAAACACACATTTCATGCTGCTGTTTCTACAATGTTCTGATCATAAAGGTTTCCTAACTACCAATGGAGATGCATTAAAACAGAAAATTCAACGAAGGATTCTAGATCTTGATTAATTGGTTCCTCTGAAGCTTTACTTTAAATCCAAATGCTAGTTTTTATATCTTAGAGCCTTATGTGCCTCCTGAGGTAGGTTTTGAGTTAACCAAGCTATAGGCTAAATTTTCACAAATTGGGATGAATTAATGACATTTAACCAGACCATTTTCTACAAATTTACTGCCCCCCCCCACCAACCAGAACTGCCTATTTATACACAGTGTTATTCCAACTACTCATATGCTTCAAAAACAATGCCTGTCACAGATTTGAATGCAACTCCATAGTTGTAAACACCACAAGCTCAAGCCACAGCAGTCAGTCTTATTAAAAGGAGCACAAATCAATAGAACTTAGCAAGTGGGTCAAAAGCTAATACTTGTCAGCATTCATTCCACCATAACCCAATGCAGTATCCATTTTTTTCCCCCCAAATGCATACTTAGGAACGCAAATTTCACTTTGAAACAAATTAAACTTAAGAGCAAGAAGCCTGACAATGCAACCTGAAAACCCTGCTCAGTTTTCAACGCCCAGCAGACGTGTTTTTATCCTGCTCTTAGCCTGTGAAGCTTATGTCTGAATCATAATAATAGGGCACCGTGTTAGAGACCTTCCAGGTGAGCTGGTGCGTACACCCAACCAGTGCAGCTTGCAACTGTGCAAATATATTTGCGTGTAACACTTTGTTGTTGTCTGCAGATCTCATGCACTTGGTGCTAGCTAGAAGATCCCTAGCTGATGCTTAATATACTGTCTATAAAAGGCCAAATTTTCAGAGATGTTTATTACTGGGCAAACCGGAGGTAAAACCATTTTGAATCTCTTGGACTGTATCAAGTTTGCCCCTTACAAGCACCTGCACTGTGGCTGAAGGCAGGTCTAAGAACCACTTCAATTTCTTCCAGTGTGTCTTTTGCAGCTGGGTTATGTCACACCTCACCTCTGTATTTCTTATTCTTCACATACGCTTCAGCCACTTCTGTGCCCGGGTGGAGAGGACCTGGCAGGGGCAACAAAATTTTTAGGTGTTGTGCCGGTGATTTACTGAGTATGCGAATACTTCCCTTAAATCTCACCCTGGATGCTGGAGACCGAGCCAACACGGAACAAGCACACTTTTCCTTCTGTGTAGCCCATCCAAAGCAATAGCACCTGCCTGGAGCAGAAAGCCATGGGCACCAGCACAACTGTGTTGCGCCGACTGACTTAGTGCCTGGTCAGCACGGCAGGACTATCAGCGTGCGTTCTTGCCCCCAAGGTGCCAAAGGGCTCAAAACCACACTGTGTTTGCCCAGTTCATTAGCTGAACTGCCCACTGCTTGGGAATGAAAAACATTTTTATGCAGAAAGGACAGTAATTAGTATGCATTACTTGCCTAGCTGTGATTCATACGCTGCTGAAAGTGGAACAATTTAAGCCATTTCTAAAGGGACTAAACAGCTCTGTGACACTTCCATAGCAAAAGTTACACTAATACTTTACCAAATGAGCTTCTTACACTTTTCCGGTAAGTAAATTTCTGACAAACAGCTTCCCCTCGAAAAAAATCTTAATGTTTATACAAAAAAGTTAGAATAAAGCCACCACAAACAAAACTGACAGGTTATTAAATCTGGATAGAAATTCATGCAATTTACTGAGAAGAGCTTAATCCATAACGGATGGCAATAGCCAGCTGGTTTGTATACAGCTTTACAACCAGAATGAGCACTGGATATACTGGAAATTACATAAATTACCTTGTTTTCAGATACAAAACTAACAATGAATACAGTACAAGGTTGCACAGTAAAGCCAAAAGAAAGCAAACCATTTACAGTGGGAGGTGAACAGAGACTGGAGCTTACCCATACGTGTTCAGCAGTGCAGAACTACAGATTTTATAGTGCAAGGATTTTCTGAGGTAATGCATTATTCCATAATAGCGAGCATGGCAACAAAAACTGGGGGGGGGGGGGGGGAAGGACACCAAACCACAAACTTATCGTTAAAAAACTATTAACTTTCCCTCAATGTGAAATTTTGAGCAACTTCCAGGCATGGTTTTTTTTCTATTGTAAGTAAAAGAAGCAGCACAAAGACCTCTAAAGAAACCACCGAGTTCTGTAACCTCAGTAAGAACTTTAAGCAGTGGCAAGAGGGCTCTAATATACAGTTAGAAAAACCATATAAATAACCCAATCCAGTCACAGAAGGAGGCTCTTCTGCTCTTTTCATCTGCTCTTCACATCAGAATTAAAATTGGAGAGGGAAATCAAATTCTGAATCCCTGACAGGCAAATGTTTCACCCAGCAGATTTTTTTTCTTGATCCAAATATAGTACAGACTAAGAAACATCTGTTTGAATGAGCCTGCATCCTGTACTACTTCTTTCCTAAGTTCTTGGGAGCATGCCATTAGTCACTGAGATGGTATTATTTTAATTGTCTGCAACATCCTGGAAGTTTCAGTGTTTCCATCATGGGCCTCTATCCATTTAAGTCCCATCCCTGTAATCTCCTGAAAGACTGTGGCTAAGTAAGACCTTACTGTTATTTTGCTAAATATAATCAAAGAACAAATATTTTTGAGTAAATAGCTTCCCAAATGCACACTTATTTTATTAGGCTAAAATATCGATCACACTCTCACAATTTATTTTATTTTTCATTTTTATAATAATGGCTTTTAGGTATTCAGTCAGCCTTTTCAGAAGGATAAGACAAAGAAAGGCACACGGTTTCTGCATTTAAAAACTGCCAATTCCTCTTTTTTGCCCCTGCCCCCCAGCAGTGTTGCAGTATGTGTATCACCACAGGCACAGTTGTTGAAGGAGCTATTATTTGTACAGGGCCAAATGTTGCAACAGTATTCCACGGCAAGTATATCTGGGCATAAAAACAGGCTGATGTTAATGTGCATCTGCCTGTCTGCCTGAAAACTGCGCCTTTCAGGATACACAGTGGACAAAAACCGCATCTTTTTAAAAACCAAAAAAGTAAGATGTTAAGCCCCCAGGAGTTTGTCTTCCAAGGTTTTTCAGTGGCATTTAAGATACTAAATGTATGCACATTTTTTGAAAATTACATTTAATTATCTTAAAAATTTTCAAATATCCCTATTAATTTACTAAATTAGAGTTACTAAATTAACTCTACTATTAGAATGGAATCAATTTTCTATTCAGAATAAATTCATCCTTGAAGCCAACCCAAGTTTCTCACATCTTCCTAAAATTACATCAACTACTAGTACCCTGTTAGCATCTGTCCCATTTCTTAACGGAACAAGCAGCTTTACACAGCTTAAAGGCCTATTTCTGCCTCACTTCCCTCAAGCACTTAGTGCTATTTCAGTAACAGCTGGGCTGAAATTTTTCAAGCAAAGTAGCTACCAGTATTGAAATAAAGAGAGAAACTCTGTGCTGGGTAACTGGATTCCAGCCCTACCAAATCAGTAAACCACAACACACTTCAGTGTGATGCCACTGAATGCCTCTCTTATTTCAGATGTAAAAACTGTCCTCCTCAACTCTCAGATTCAAGATGATGGGCATGTCAAAGTACTGACTAGAGACTTCATTTCATATATTTTGCCAGAGCCATCACACTGAGCATTGCTGTGCTCTAATGACATGAGAAAAATATTAGAGATTGACAAAAGCCCAAGGGACAGAGCCTTCACACTTCGATGGGGGCATCCAAAAGCTGCTGTGCTGCCTGGAAAGAGAAGGCAGAGGAGAGAGCAGCCTTATTATGACCTCCGCATTTAAGCTGTGGACCACCAGCACAGGAAACTCCCTCAGGAGTGACAGGCAAGCAGAAGAGCATGTCTGTCACCTCAGGGTCCACCTGGGATGAAACGAATCAAAGGCTGTGCAGATGGACACCCTTCCATACTGGATAATGCAAAGGAGGATGTATTTCTGGCAGTGAGCTGTGAGACAAAGCAAGACCGTTACAAACAAGCTTTTCTGACTCAAGTACACATGCCTCATCGCTAGATGTGAATCAATCGGCAGCATTATGGCCAGAGCAGGGCCTCCTCAGCCGGCCCATGCATGGGCACCCTCAAAATGATGCCACCTTCCTTCAACAGCTTGCAGAGACTACTGCTTCATTGCTTTTGTTCAGGAACAGCGAGGTTTTGTATTTGAAATCTTAGCCAATTCCACTTCCCTTTTCTTTGTTTCAACCTTAGTCTATTCTGGTGTAAAGTTTAGTTTGAGTAAGGTGAAAAAAAAGACGACTGTCATCTTCTAGTAACACCATTAAGCATATTGTGTATACATAAAAAGCGCTCTGAGCTATTTTATAATCAACTTGTCAGAATACACACAAAAGGTTATACACAAAAAAAACCAACAGGCTCTTCAGAGATCATTTTCTTTCACATATAGTCAGCCTGATCTGTATTCCCACACTTGATTCCAGTTAGGAAAATATCTGTTGCTCTACTTTGGCACTACTACAAACACCTGGCTTGGCCAGGATTTCACTCTTCCCACTCATAGATGCTGAGGGAGCCACTTCAGAGAGAGAGAGAGAGAGAGAGAGAGAGGAGAGAGAGAGTGTGTGTGTGTGTGTGTATGTGTGCACATACATGGAAGAATCTGAATTCACAATGAAGTCCTGTTCGTCTCTATTTGTGACAGATTTAATATTAAAGGCTATCATGACCCTTGTTCTTTTATGTTTTGCACCCGACCTTTTATGATAACCTTTTATCTAATAAATATATTTTATCTATGCAATTTTTTTCTCACCTTGTCCCTCCCCATATTATTAAAGGTCAAAAGGCACAAAAGCCAGAAGGGATTCACTGTCTTGCAATGACCAACAGTTTCAGATGTTCAGTTGCATTTTATCCATCGTCAGGCTGGGAACCTGATAGGATATAGCACTTCCAATGCAAAGGTTCTGATAGGGATTATTTATGGTCCCATAGACTTTTAAAGCTCACCAGTGGATGGCTTGGCTTGAGTGCATCAGTTACTGAAAAATTTAGCTTATAGGCTGAAATTTCTCACTGTTTGCATGGGAGCCAAAAATCAATATTCGTAACTTGACAAACTTAAAACTAGTAATAACAGCATGGAATCATAACTTCTATATAGCAAGCAACTGATTTTCTTAGGTCACCATTAAGCAAAATGAGTTACCATTACCTAACATCATAATTCTGGCTCTCTGAATACATTCTTTCTTTTTTTTTTTTCCTTCCCCAATGAGAATGTGGTCTATTGAGGTTAGTCACTGAGGAGTCTGAGAACTTATATCGTGTTTTCTGATTTTTGGAAGCCACAGGGAGCTTTACCGGCTTGTAACCACCTGGCTAACTTCTGGAAATGTTAAAGACAGCCAGCATTTCTAATGAGCATCCTAACAGGCTGCTGTACACACACTACACAGCTGCTTTGTGCATAGGTACAGCAAAAGTCTGTTACTTCTGGGACAGGTCAAGTCAATCTATTGCTTTTGTGGCAAGCAAACTGCTTCTGAAAGCAGAAACTGTGCTGATTTCCTAAGCGTGAATAGAGTAACGGTGCTGTGCAGACACTGCAGGGCTGATGCTTCCCAGGGAAGCTGGGAAAAGTTGCAGGCAAATCCTGTGTCAAGCATATACGCTATGTAAAGCTACAGGGGAGAAGGACTATTGGAATACTCTCATCTAGAGGAGAAGCAGTCATTTAACATGAAGTATTTCTGAGGAAAACAATAAACACAGTAAAACATCCTACTTCAAAAAATCAAGGGATTGGATGGATATCAGAGCCAGATTTCAAAGCCTCAAAACAGCCAACAACTCATACCAGCTCTTCTCAGCTCTGTGGCTCCCTCCAAAATGTCACACACAAACAGGGTTTTTATTCTTCATGCCTATTTTTTTTAGGCCAGGAAGACACCAAAAAGATACAAGAAACACAATTCACCCTGAACACTTGAAAGGCAAAATGCATTGGTGGTGGTTTGGTTTTATTTGTTTGGATATTTCTGTGGGATTTTTTAAGAACTGAAGCATCTCTTTCTGGTTCAAAAACTAGCATATTATCATACTAACCTGAACTCTTCCCTTTCACTCACTAAGCGTGCACATTAATTCCTTCACTCCACCATCCAGCAGAAAGGTTATGTGCTTACAGGTATGCACTCATTTATGCAGCGACTTCCCACATCCTGCAGGAGAAATGCAATTCTCCTGCCAACAAAGCATGGATGACTTTCAGGTTTAGGGCTTTTTTATCTTCCATCTGCTTTGTGATGCCTTCTCAGCACTCCATGCGCATGTTTGATAACAAACAACATGCTCTTGAAAATAGATCAGAATACAGAAAGCACAAGAGGGCTTTGAGCTTGCTATTTCTTTGCACCTTAACCAAAGTCTACTAAATATGAACCACCTGCCTCACTCTCTTATCTGTATTTTAAAGTAGAATGCAAATATATAAAAAGATAGTCTTGCTTACATAAATAAGTACTCTTTTAAATTTTACTTGCTTTACTAGGTATAAAGGTAAGCCACACGACAAAAAAAAAAAAAAAAAAAAAAAAATCAACATATGTGCATCAGCCACAGGACCTTTCCCCCAAAGTCCAGGCTGCAAAGAGTCTGCCATAGTAACAGCTGTGTGCACTTACAAGGTCACAATATCAATTTTCCCAAAGAAACAAATCAAGAACAAAATACTTTTTTTTTTTTTCAATAAAACATTATTATCTAGAGAAGCAGTGGTAATGTTCCAGCACATCTGGATTAACCTCCCAGAATTACTCAGCAGTGACTCATAAATCAGTCTGCCTTTTGGGTTTTTTTGGGATTTTTTAAAGTCCTTTCCTTGCAAATCCTTTTTCAGTATCCGTCTTTCATCACTACAACCAACTGTATCCATTTAAATACCATTCCAGCTGCACTTTTGATGCTAAAAAAAAAAAAAGGTAAAGAAGAAATCTATGGAAACAACGAACATGTTTCAGCAGCTGACTACTCCCGTGCTTCGCAACAGGTAATGGAATAGCGTATGTGCTTGAGAAAAGTGAAAACAAAAAAGTTGCCCCCTAAGAATAGCGTATGATACAGCATTTGTGTTTTGTTTAAAGAAGCAGAGTCCTGGAAGAATATCAGCAAGGAAACATTTAACAGAAAACTGATGGGGGAGCTATGTACTCATGTCTAGAGCTAAAAAGTAACTCAATCCTGACCTTCAAAGACCAAGTGCCTTCCTTGTGCATTTGTTTCAAGTGCAAAGCAGATGTTTCACATACAGAAAACTCCCACTCTTATCCTCCACAAGGTTTTGCTGAAGAAGCTACTTTGAATAGTATACTTCCCTACTGAACAGAGCATTCCTTGATGTAGGGTGAAGGGAAGGAAGACACATACTCAGATGTGATCCAGAAGCCTTTCGTATTTTCACCTAGTTTGAGCAGTGAGAGTTAACATGACGAGCTCTACACAGAAAGCAAGTTATCTTGTTTACTACCTTTAATCAAAATCCCTTACTCAAGTCTTTATTCTTTCTCTAGCCTATTCCATCCTTTCCCATGAGCTTATAAATCCATATGCTCTATGTTTTGAATAAGAGCAGAAAACTGATCTGTCTGAAAATAAAGTATGTTTGGCTGAATTTTCTTTTTCCTGGTATATCAGGTCCCCAATCAGCTCACCACAGAAATACATTACCAGACCAACCTTCATGTTTTTTTAAAACAGTTCTGCTGCTGCACTTCAACTTACCAACTCATGATACAGCACCTAGCATCAAAAGTAACACAACCTTTGAAGGAGACTAAAAATTGCAAACATGAGGCAAACATTGTCATTATCAAACATTGCAAACATTGTCATTATCAGATAAGCTCTTTACATTGTGAAGAACTGTCAATATACAAGATCAAAATGCAAAGTGTAAAAAAGAGAAAGAAATCAAGTCTCTCTGGGCAGCAGGGTTCCCTTAAGAAGCCTTATGCTTCTGCCATGCGATTCAGTCTCCTGAACCGTGTCAGTCTAACCATGTCTCTGACAACTCGGTTAACTGCACTAGAGAGCTGGTTGGATTAAAAGCCCCAAAATGTACAGTGTCTCCCCCTGAAATGCTGTCTTTTAGCCGTATCAGTTCCCTGATCTGACCCTCTCTCCTTCCCCGTAACAGAACAAGCATGTGCACTTGCACAACAAAGGAGGTAGAAAGTACTCACGAAAAGTAAAAAAAATAAATTAAAAAAAGATAAATCCATAAACAAAACATCCACCCTACCCCAGCCCCCAATCTGCAATGAATTACGAGCCAAAACTCATCGTACAAGAGGGGTTTCATGACTTCCTATGTCAAGGTTCTAAAAATTAATGTAACATTGGATAATATCAGTTTTAAAACTTAAAATTATGATCACGACTTAGCTGCAGTTTTACCTCTTTAACATGAGTGTGAAAGGACACAGACATGTCCAGCAGGATCTTGCGTTGCTCCACACGCCTAACAAAATCCTGTATCCGGTCTTCGAGCTGATGGGCAGCTTGATAAATTTCCTCCGGGTCACACTCCCCAGTCTGCGCGAGCTGTTCAGCTGCTTCTAGGAGCTTATCTGCATTGGTGTATGTGTTCTGTAGAGAAATAAGTTAGTTTCACAGGATTAAATGAAAGAAAGTTCAGTCACTCTATTTTAAAGCCACTCCACCAATGAAAATGAAAGGACAAAAGAGCCCTTGGAAGGTATTTGTCCTTCTTATTTTTTTTTTTTAAAGGTAGTTGAATATAATCTTACTGAAGATTCTGTTACACTTCTAGATACTTTTTCATTTAACTGTGAATAAATTAATTCCTTAGCTTCTTATTTCTGTCTACTTAAATGTCTCCTTGATCCAGAACTTAGGAGCTTATTTATTCTTCCTTGGAATTAGTATTTTATATTCACAACTAGAATAAAAAGATCAGCCTAAACATCTAATTAATTGCAAACTGGCCTGTTTCAACACTGGAAAAATCACAACAGTCATGGTCAGAAGACTTTTCAAATGTTTATTATTAGAGGTGAGAAAGTCCTAGTTGCTGGTAGAGATGCTTAACGTCAAATCCACACACCCAGAAGAAAGGTTGAAAGTGGCCACGCACAGAAGGATAAATTTTTTCTCCATCCTTACAGAAGTGAGGTATCCAAAATTCATGTTTCAAGTGGATCACCACTTGTGAAACAGCAGTTAACAGAGGAAGGTTTAGAAGTTGGTTATGGCTGAGTGCCGGAGTAGAGTATTGTCCCAGTATGTCATAGGATTAGAAAATGCAGATCAGCAGTCCTGTAAGAGACTCAGGTGAAAGCAGAGAACGGAATGGGAGAAGTCTAGTACCTCATGCGCTGAGTGTGCTAAGGTCCAGAGAAGAGAAATGTTTAACAATTCTTAAAGCTTAGAACTTACAGCATGAGTCTATGTCTTTCTCATTAATTTAAAGCAGGACTGATTCCAAACATTTACTGTAATTTGGATGCTTTTTTTTTTTTAGACTAACCTTGGGTTTTCATGCCTTAGAACATTTCTCAAAGTGGACTCATCAAGAAAGCATAGAAGGATGTTAACCTCTGAAGAAAACAGACTGAGGCCAAGTCTACACTAAAGCAGCTTTGCTTATGCCACCACATCAGTTCTCCTGATAAGTTTGTACCACAGACTATTAAAAAAAAAAACTTGACAATGTAAACTACACCTTTTTCTTCTCCCTTCTGCCCTTCCATCTTCTCCCAATCTCAATAACATCAGGTAAAAACACTGCTTGCCAAGATATATTAAGCCTATGCAAATGTGCTTTTCTTTGCCATAAATATAGTATCATACCTCTAATTAACATTATAATATCCACAAATGTAAAATACAAGCCCAGCCCTAAAACTCAACTAATGGACAGGAAATAAGAGCTCTCCTCCAGGGTCTCAAACAAATTACCATGCAAGCCCAGGATAGACTACATGACTCGGTGCAGCTTTCATATATTTGGGGGGAGTTCCCCCTTCATTTATTATGATATTTTTATGTAAGGAATTCAATCTATGCTGCTCCTTGATTTTGACTATGCGCGTCTTAGCCCTTCCTTAACCTTCAGCTTTTCAGTCGCACAGAGAGGTAGAGAACTTCTCCCCAGTTTCCCCGGGAAGGTCTGCAGAGACTAACATCAGCCTACCCTTTTCAGTGGGGAGTGCGCTACTCAACGCTCCAGATCACTGGCTCAGGTCACGCTGGCCCAGAACACACTCTGATCTGTGCTTTGGTGTTTTGACTTCCAGGGTCGCAGCTCACACATGTTCAAGGGGCAAGGCTGAAGAGCCTTCAGGCACTCCTCAAACAACAACTGCTTCATCAACCCAGAGAGCCACACCCAGCTGCAGATGGCTGAAACAGAAGTTTCCCATTTTAATGAAAACTTTATCTCACATGTGAAGCATTGTTTATGAATTCCAGGAGTATCTTCCGCATAACACAGGCCCAGGCACATCAGACTTCTTTTTCTGTAAACTGGATGGTGAACTGCTTGTACTTAGAAATGATCACAACCTAGATGCTGCTTCAAAAGGGGTTGCAATTCTCAAACCTTAAAACAGCAGACACATGCCTTATCGCTAAAATGTCTCTTCCAAGTAGAGCTGAAATATAAATATTTATCTTGGTAGATAATAACTGCCCTTTGGAACAGAAATCACAGCATATAGGTGTGCTTGCTGTACTAACTACTGCCTTTCCCAACTCTCTGCTTACTTCTAAACAATGCTTGGAGGGGAAAAAAGTAGTAACGTGAAGGTTTTGAAAATGACTGTCCCAAGGGGCAAACACCAGTTAGAAAACAGAAGGTTAGGCAGAAAGGGCAGTACTTCTCCCCTCAAGCTGCTTATGCCAGTTCCCTAAATTGATAAAGGACCCCTCACGGTGACAAACCCAACATAGTGTTTTGAAATGGATTAACACTGCCTCAGAATTTCTCCACTAGCAGAGCCTCCCCAAATCCCAGAGGAACAGAATCAGCCCGGTAAGAGCTTTAAGAAGTCCTCTAGTCCATCCCTCTGTGCCCCAAGGCACAATCAACTATACTCAAGTCTTTAATAGGCATTCTTCTCCAAAATGCTGAAAGACTCCATAAGGGAGAGCTCACCACCTTCCCCAACAACATATCCCGCTGCTTTCCATAGAACAATAGAACGTTTTGGGTTGGAAGGGACCCCCAGAGCCCATCTAGTCCAACCCCCCTGCAGTGAGCAGGGACGCCGTTACCCAGATCAGGTTGCTCAGAGCCCCATCCAGCCTGGCCTTGAATGTTTCCAGGGATGGAGCCTCCACCACCTCTCTGGGCAACCCATTCCAGTGCTTCACCAACCTCATTGTGAAGAATTTCTTCCTTACATCCAATCTAAACCTACCCTGTTTCAGTTTAAAAAAAAAAAAAAAAAAACAAACACAACACCCTACACTGTTACAGTTTCTTTGTCTTCCTGTTGAGAATCCTTCTATATATATTCTTCAGGGAAAAAAACAAACAAACAAACAAAACCCCCACACCATATTTTTAGACAGCAAGTAACACATCATAGAAAAGTCAAAAGTTAAATTTGAGAGACTAGTGCAGAAATTAGTAGTTCCAACAATAAATACAGCAACAGAAGTGTGTGGAGGTAGGGACTAAATTTCCTATAAACTGGACTTTCTTGCACTATGGAGAGGGAAGAGAGACCCACATGGAGGGATGGAGATTAACAGGTATACAAATAATGAAAGGTAGAGAAAATTAAGATAGTTTACTCATTAAATACAGTGGATACTATCACATTTAAGCATCAGACAACACACTTAAAATGAAAAAGCAAAAGTACTTTTCATCTAAGGAGCAATTAAATTGCATAACTCATTGCCACAGGATCTGGCATACATTCCAAGAGCATAAATGGGTTCAAAAAGTAGCTAACCTAATTAAGGGAAGAAAAGTCCATCAGTGACCATTAAACACTGGTTCTGATGCATTCTTCAGTTCCAGACACCAAATAGGCCCAGACAACTGGGAGGGTAAACGTAACTTTTTAAGCATACAGTCCCTTTGTGCATCTGGTGATGGCCACAAGATACTATAAGACATGGATCTTTTGTTTGATGTATTACAGCCATTCATGGGTAAAGTTAAAAACCAGTTCAAATACTTGATTTTTTTTTTTTTTTTTTTTACAGCCTTAAAGGAGGTGGGAACTGGTGGTGGTAGGGAAACGATAGGTGTATTCAAACAAGGTTTGGAAGAATCTGCCTTGTGCATCTCTTGCACCAAGATGACTTGAGTTCTTTACTCAGATGCAGTCTGTACACGGGGAAAAGAACTTACCTGTGGAAAAAGGTCCCACTAATTAATTCTTGACATACACCTTTCATGTCCTTTGAGCATAGACTACTGGCAAAAAGCAGACACAGATCATAGTTGAAATAGGAGAAGCTGACTTAGAATTTCATGCAAAAACGCATGGGAAAGGACAACACTACTATTGATCTGCATCCAGTGCTTCTAAGCTGAAAATCCATGCCCATAAGTGAATCAGTTATTTCAAAATTTAGTCTTGAAACTTTGACTAGATGGTCTTGTGGATACAATAATGATAATGGGAAGAGGAGGGGGGGGAAAGTAAGCAAAAACTGGACAGGCTACACATGAAAAGAGCAACACAATTTTAACAATAGTGGCTGCAAGTCCAAGTGTGTACATCTAGCATGAATGTCAGTACATCAGAATTTAGGGAGGATTTAGGGAGATCCTGTTTCACTAACCTGGTCTCCTTGTATGACAAGGTGACCCGCTTAGTGGTTGAGGGGAAGGCTGTGGATGTTGTCTACTTGGACTTTAGTGAGGCCTTTGACCCAGTCTCCCACAGCATTCTCCTGGAGAAGCTGGCTGCACATGGCTTGGATGGGTGCACTCTATGCTGGGTTAAAAACTGGCTGGACTGCTGAGCCCAGAGTGGTGGTGAATGGACTCAAATCCAGCTGGCGGCCAGTCATGAGTGGTGTTCCCCAGGGCTCGGTACTGGGGCCGGTCCTGTTCAATATCTTCATTGATGATCTGGATGAGGGGATCGAGGGCACTCTCAACAAGTTTGCTGACGACACCAAGTTGGGCGGGAGTGTTGAT
>KL281125.1:12775-24305 GCA_000699545.1 Podiceps cristatus
CAGCACTGCAGGGGGGTCTCCCCAGAGCGGGGCAGAGGGGCAGAATCCCCTCCCTCAACCTCCTCTGAATTATTATAGTTACTTTATTTTCAACAGTGATATACCATGTTTTTTCGGGAATGAGTCAAGTACTGCATGAATGGTAAATGACTAATCATATATCTCTTTGGCCTCTATCGGTTCCTCTGGATATAAATTAGTTTTTCTATAACAATATTCTCTGGTATTTTCTTGAGTAGTTGTCTTTCTTGGAGGGTGGATAGGAAAGAGTTATTCTCTTTGCAAGTGAGAAACTACCATAATTTTATTGGATACTAACAGATGAGGAATTAACTCTTGGAAATTCTGTATTTCCATTAAGGACAGCTGTGGTTCAAAATAGATTAAGTTTAATGATCTTCTAGGTACACTTAGAAGGCATTTATTAGTTTGGGCTTTTATTGGAAAAGGGTTAAGGGTATGTTTCTATGGAGCTGAGGAAAGGAGGACTAAAGGGCTGCTTGTTGAATTGGCTTGTTATTTGAATGTAATTATTTTTTGCTCCTGAGCAATTATAGATTGTAAGTTTAAGTAATTGTCAGGGTGCCTACAGCTTTCTATTGTTGTTTAAAATATAAGGTTATAAATAAAATAAGTAATATGAGATTACTTTTTCTGAATGTGTCTACGGCAGTTAATTTAACTTAGCACTAGTTATCAAAAAAGGAAAGAAAAGGCAACATTTCATTCCTTGCAGTAAACAAACTTTGTAAACAAGTTATTATTTTCTGCAGCATATCCCTGAAAGTGATTCTTATTTGGCTGGCAACAAAATGTTTGTGGTGCTTTGCTTTTATAATAGTAGATTTTTTTTTTTTCTTCTGTATATTTCAAGCTCCCTAAGTTTGCCAAGAGATTAGAGAGATTTTCACAAGACAAGGGTAAGGCTTTGCTATTATTGCAGAGATGAATTTATATGAAAGATACAGTTTCAAGAGAATCAAATGGATTACACAGCCCTGATGACATCTCTTATTTTATGTGTACATCAAGTTCTACTTGAGTAGCAGAGCTCTAAAGTGTGTCAAATGACCGAGGATGATCTAAAATTAATCTCTGCGAAGTGTTGGAATGCTTAGAGCAAAGGAAGATCACAAAATGATTTGAAAGCCTGAAATCAATGACTGAACTAAAGATGTGATGCTTTGCAATGAAGCAAATAATCAGGTTGATGATAGGACCATGTAGCTCTATCTCAATCCCTTTCACATATTATTGTACCAAAGCTTCTTTTTAACCGAAACAGACTTTTGAAAGGTAATATATTAAGAAACTACTCCCTCCTTCAAAGGAGATAGAAAAGTGGCTAGATTGAATTTATCTGTGCACAAGCTGGCATAATTTATTCTTTATTGACTGTATCCTTGGACATTCTGCTGTGTTAATTCAGATTAAGATTTGGTTCCATTTTTGGATACTTCAGAGGTGTGCAAAGAGCTTCTGATGCTTTTGTTCATACTCATCACATTTTCATTGATCCAATAGTTTATTTTATATGAGAACTTAAAAAGAAGTTGAATTGTTCTCAACTATGAGCATTCACTCAGTTGCAGTCCCAAATCCCCAAACATGAAAGAAAACATGTATTTATTTGTTCTCAATTCCTGAATTGTATAATTCGTGACAGTTCTCTTCCATGTTTATGGAATGTATCGATACGAATGGCCCTGTAAATAGAAAACTAAGCTTTTCATAGAATCATAGAAAGGTCTGGGTTGGAAGGGACCCCAAGGATCACAGAGTTCCAACCCCCCTGCCACAGGCAGGGACACCAACCTCCAGGCCTGGACCTACACGAGGTTGCCCAGGGCCCCGTCCAACCTGGCCTTGAACACCTCCAGGCATGGGGCATCCACCCCCTCTCTGGGCAGCCTGTTCCAGCCCCTCACCACTCTCTCCGTAAAAAATTCCCCCCAATATCTAATTTAAACCTTCCCTCCTTCAGCTTCAATCCATTCCCCCTTGTCCTGCCATTTTCTACCCTTTTAAAAAGTTGGTTCCCCTAAAAGTTGGTTCCTCCCTTTTGGGGAGGTTGCTGTTTTGTTCTGCATTTGTACCCAGAACTCAGCACAATGGAATTCAAGTCTGTGATGAAGGCTTTTATGTGCTGTGGTTTTGAAAATAGCAATACCACTAATGATAGAAACAAGTCTCAGAGATAAAATCTTTTACAATCTGCATTGAGGCTTGAATTCCCGAAGCCGCCTTCTCATCTTGTTTTTTCCCAGTTCTGCACCCGTCTAAATATAATGGATCGATTATCTACACAATGCCAAGTAAACAGAATTAATTCCATTTCATCAATGAAGCTCGATCAAAGAGCAAAATACATTTTTATAAGATGGAAATCTTCAAGGGCAAGACACTCAAATTTTTTTTAGTATGAATTCTTTATTTATTGTTAAACATTTTTGATTTCTCTTGCCTAATCTTGACTGGTTCTATCCTCAGCCTAACAAATATCAAAATCACCAGTTGGTATATCTGGCTTAATATGTTAAAGCAATCACCATGTTCTGATATATTTTCTGTATTTTTGGAAGCAGATCTTTATTTTGTCTTATTTTCCATGTTACTATATTGCAGCTATATTCCACTGACAGAAGACAAGTAAGATGAAAGTTGCTACATTTTATCTAGACAAAGTTTTACTGAAGAATACAAACCAACCAAAATATGGGAAGGAAAAAGTTAGAAAATACACGTTTTTATTGAGTAATATTTCTATCACCCAATAGTCTTAGCATGAAAAAGAGCTATTTCAAACAAAGACCTGTTAGTCGGGATCCTTTGGTATTTTTCCAGGAGGGATTCTTTGCTTTGCTGTGTGACTGCTCATGCCTCAGTTGTGGAGTACTTAAAGTAATAATTCATAAATTTTGGTTCATGTGAGGCTTAATTATTGTGTGCAGAGTGCTTGGATGTTTTTGGATGAAAGGACCTAAATACACGTGAATTAGAATTTAAGTATTTGCTTTCCAGAGGAGGCAGAAAACATTGTTCCCCAGATCGAGACGTCTGCTGCCAGGCTTCCTCCTATGGCATTTTCCCACCCCGATGTCCTTTTGGGAGCTGGGAAGTAAAACCCGTGAATTGTATGTATATGTTTGGGCCTAACGAACCCTGCACATCTTCCAGCTCCTTTTAACCTTTCTCTCCTAATTAAGGAAATGCTAAGTGTGATTTATGCAGTGCAAATAGACGCAGAACAGTGACTGGGAATAAAACCTGTACCCCAGGACTGCAGAAAAAGGCCGAGACGCAGAAGCAGTTGGCTTCCTCCACTCTCGCAAGATCTATTTCTTTTCCTATTCACTTTTATGAGCAATTCACAGTGTTAGTTCTGATTATTTAGACCCAAGATGAACTTCTGAACAGCTCAGGTGCAGCTCACAGGTGGAGGTTACGTTGCACAGTTGTCCTCCCAGCTCTGCCGGGTGGAGGGATGTGTCACGGGTACAGGGACACTCTGGTGCATCTCTCAAAGGTCAGAAAGCTTGGCCTCGGCTGCTTTTACATATTCTCTTTCCAGTGTGTGATGACAACCTTTCAGATCAGTATAAATGATTTTTTGAGTGGGCCGTATCTTTCAGGTTCTGGGAATTAGTGGCAAGAAGTTTTCCAAGAGAGGCTTTTGATGATGGAATTTTCTTATTATGTGAACTCACGAGAGAACGGTTTTGTTGACCTTAAGGATAAAATCAGTTTAAATATTCCTGTTTATTAGGTGGGGAAAGAATACCGAGGCAGTGTATAAGGCCATCTTTGAAAGTATTTTAATACACCGAGTTGTGTATATCCCTGCTCTCTGCTGGCTAAGATCAAAATTGCATTGAAATAGGAATATCTGAAACCTCTCATACTATAGCTGTGAAGTTTAGAGCAACTGTGTTTGTGCCTTATTAACATTCTTGATATTGGCTTCAGATTTATCTAAATCCTGTTGATTTTGTATTATGTATAACTTGTAACATGCATTTATGATGGATTGGATAAACACATTTTAAGAACAATTTTCTATCTACCTATCTCTATTGCTTTTCTCAGTTTGAGTGCTGTTGTCTTACAGGGTTTTTCAAAAATCATGCTTACAACATGTTATGCATATTTTTTTTGTGCTGAAAACATGGCAGTTTTTCTCTTGACAGTAAAATATTCCTTTTCTATTATGATAGTCTGCTTTTCCCTTTACAATAATTCTAATCTGTTGTGCAGATTTTATACAAACATACATGCATACACAAACACGTGCCCACACGCACTTCAAATGTCAGCAGCTACCATAGAGGCATAAATGAATTGCCTGGGCATTTGTTAATTTGAATGAACATGAGGCTTCCGCTTCTCCTATGGAAAAAGAAGCAAACCCAACAGTTTCTCTGGGAATTCATGCAGTGTGAACAGAACACATCTTGGCAAAATGGTGAGCCAAGAAATTCCTCTTTAGTTGCTCTGTTAGGCAAACTGCATTTTAAATTTCTTGCCGAGGGCTTTGTTTGACTTGCCCCAGGCAAGCTGTTCAACATATTTATCAACCCTGTTGTAGCATTAGAGCCAACGCTTATCTAGGAAGATCATCTGCTTAATGCCATCTGTCATCAGGAGTTTTATTTCTTTCAGCTGAGCTTGTTCTCCATTTCAGGTTTTTTTTTCATATTCCTCCCAACCATTTCTTAGTTGATTGTTTTCCAGTGATCTCAAAAATTCCACGATTGCTCAAATATTCTGTGGTCATTGCATGTTAAACCCCTAAAGACAGCAATAATACAATTGTACTTTGCATCTTGATTGATAACATTAATCCTATATGTATCCAGATGGCTCACCAAAGCACCCTACATATTTCAGTGTTATGTAAAAGATGACACTGCATTTCAGTCTGAATCTGGAATGCTTTCCAGATTCTCAACAGGAATTTGAAAAATTTCAGAACAAAGACTCTGGGGTAATTGATGCTGTATTTTTATCATGGTGCCTATGAGAACATGGCTTTGATTATTTTAGATTTTCAGACCCTTATTAACTGTTGTGTAAGTGCACAGGGAGTATGAAAGTGTTCAACAAAGCTGCATTCACTCACTTAACGTGTGATTGTGAGATCCAGTTCTGCTTTTGGATTTGTGTCCACAATTGCAGTGAAGCCAAAGGGACTGGCCTATTTCCCTGTAGAGAACAAAATGAAAACTTTCTGGAAGTCTATTGCTGTTGAATTATATAAAGTCAAGAAACATTGTTGTAACCAGACGTACAACCACTCTGTATAGACTAGATACAGGCTGCATGTCCTCCTGGGTTGCCAGGATGTCCTGATCTCCTGATTTTCCAGACTGGGAGATCTACTGGGTCCCATCCAGCTTCCTCGTTGCCTCCTTGCCCATCTTCTCTTTGAGGGAGGGAACATGATGGTGCCTCCCAAGGTCTCATCCTGACCTTTCATGGTGAAGCCAAGGTACCCACTTCAGCTTCAGTGAAGTACTAAAAATTAATGGTCCCACAGTTTCAGAGCACACAGCATAAATATCTTCTTGGCTCAGTATTTAGAAATATCAGTACTTGGACTGACTTCAATCAATCAGCTGTACCAACTGCTCTACACAATTTTTAAAAGAGAAAAACGCCAATCACACTCAGTATTTGGCAGAAATGTATGAAATGAGCATTATTATATAGGTGTATAACTTGCTGAGGTTCAATTTATTCCTTCCAATTGGGGAAAAAAAAAATCATTTCAGTTCAAAGCAGCTGAGCATTTCCTTTTCCAGATTTTATAGAGGTAACTAAATCAATCGTATTCAAAATTTGGGCCAAGTCCTACACTGGCCAAGAGAAGCCGGGATGCTGGCAGCTGTGTCTTAGCTCCCAGAGAGATGCTGGCTAGAGCAAGATGCATTGAGGTAGGCCGGTGGGATGTACTGTTGGCTGTCCTTTACTGCTTCAATGTATAGGAGCAGCCTGCGCCCCCAGCTACTTTTCGCTGGGTACTGTAGCATTTGAGCAGCTGGCAGAGTCATTACTTCTAGGGTTTGAGAATATAAACTGGCACAAAAGCCGGTCTCCTCTGTCTAGTGTGCTCCTGAGCTTTAGATAGATCCTGTCCCGCTACTTACTCTGATCTGGAATTAAGGAAGAGGTTTCCAGGGCGCATTGCTCTTTGTTCTCTCAGTGTACCAGCACGTTTTATTTTTCTTAGTATATATTTAAAACTGACATTTTCCTCTACTTAGTGGAATCATACATTCTAAAATCCTGTTAACAGAAGGAAGAGCAGGATCCGTATCCTTTGCAGTTCATCTTCTGCAGTGAAGCATTGCTGTCATCCTGGCATTGAAACGGCTTCTTAATCTGCTGCATGGAAAAGTGCCTTGAAGTGTGGGTGTAGGGATCGCAGGCAGTGGGCCAGAAAAGACTTGGCATGCCAATGAAATAATGCATTCATTCTTCAGAATGTGACTAAAAGAGTCTTCTGGATGTCCTGTTGGGCTGCTGGGAGGGCAGGGGAGAGAGAATGCTTGTAAATAAAGCTGGCAGGAGCGCAAGGTCGTTGGGTAGTCAGGCAGAAGTCAGGTTGCGTACGCACCTGATGCCCGGCGGAGCAGGATATCCACAAAAGTAAAGGACAAAGGAATTTTTAAAAAAAGGCTTCACAAATGGAAATCCTGTATATGTGTACATCTTTTAGAGAAAATATGAAAATTAGCCAGTATATAAAAATGATACACCTGCTGTGAGTTTCCCGAAATGGAAAGCTGCAACTCTCTGAAGCATCAGCCTCCTTTAGCAACTATTGAGCTCAGAACTTAATGGACTTTAATTAGTACAGAATGGGTGCATCTTGTGAGGTTGTAGTTTGAATCAGGAATGCAAACTTACTGCTTGTGCTGATTTACGTCGTGGAATCAGAAACAGGAATTTACATCAGGGCACCTGCCTGGAAACTGAGTAGTATTCGAAGCTGTGATAGGAACAGATGGAGAATGAGAGCAGAACGCAGGCGAGTGAAGGTCACCTTTGCAGGATCGTGCAGTTTCTTCTACGAGGGGAGAACACATCTTGAACATTGCATAATTCTCAAACAAGTTTTCAGTTCTGTGTGATAGCTCTCGCATGCAGTACACGTAATAAAGAATCGAACAGTGTTACAAGCCGCAAACATTACTATGAGGATAGATAGCTTTGTAATTAGTAATTTTGCTTAGGATTCATCAAGCTTTTCATAGAATCATGGAATCATAGAAAGGTCTGGGTTGGAAAGTCCCCCAAGGATCACAGAGTTCCACCCCCCCTGCCACAGGCAGGGACACCAACCTCCAGGCCTGGATCTACACAAGGTTGCCCAGGGCCCCGTCCAACCTGGCCTTGAACACCTCCAGGCGTGGGGCATCCACCATCTCTCTCGCTGCGGTATAGTCTTCTAGAACTAGCTAGTCATGCTAGAGTCTTCATATAGTTGTGGAAGAGAAATAGGCACCTTTCAGACACAAATCGCTGGTTTGCGGGGTTGATTCAACTACAGATTCAGAGACTTTCAGGTTTTTGTAAATGTCTGCATGTGGGGTATGGCCTTGTTTCTCTTGCCTTAAAATATGCAAACAGATACATTTGAGATGTCCAGGGGCATTTTGCCTGGACTGAGGGTGCCTTTCAAGAAGGCCACGTCTCTCTTCAGCGTCCCGTGTCGTTTATGTCAGCCTTCTGTAGATAGATGTCCTGGATACGCTAAGGCATCTCAAATGACCCCGGATGTCGCTGTTTAGGCAAATAAATTAATCCCTGAATGTGCGAGCTCCTGTTGCGGTCAACGGAGACCGAGTCAACATGGTTCAGGTAATCTGTAAAGCTATTCATCTCACTAGAAAGTAAACACCTGGGGTTCAATTCCACTCTGTGAATATTTCGAAATTATTACAGATTATTATCCTTAGCATTGGGATGCTTATCCCTCTTATCACAGTAACACTTTGCTTTCATTATTTTGGAAAAATACTTCACCTTACGCTAACTATTTTTTACAAATATGCAAACGATCTGGGTTGCCTATGGAAACACATTCCTTGGCTGAGCGTAAGGCTGTGTACAAATAGAGTTGTTCAGAAGATACATATGTGTACAGATATGTGAAGAGAATAGTTTGAGAAAATGAATGTGGATGCTAGAAAGGAATAGGGGTGCTAGCATTTATTCCCAAATTGGATGATTAATATTATTTATAGTGATGAATGAACCTTTAAAGATTGCCATTTGAATCTGTTTGGTTTTGAAGTTCAAAAGCAAAAAAAAAAATCTTTAAATGCCTTTTGAAATTCCAATTAAGAGTCAGTCAAAACCCATCACTAAAAGAATAGTTTTTGTTTTACAAATTAGCAATTAAAAAGTGACAAATATCTTCAATGCTTAAACACTCTTCTGCAATACCCATTATGTTCAAATAATACTTTTTTCTGGAAACATGAGTATGTTCCCCAGCATTTCCTTTCTTTTTCTTTCCTTTCTCTTAGGAATGCCTCTGGAAGCTCTCTATCCAGCTCTAAAGCTGCTCTCACTTCACCAGTAGTGGAGATTATGTAAATTATTTCATGAGTAGTTGAAAACCACATCCATGTTTTCTAGTTTGAAATTATAATATGGGTGGTTTATTTTGCTTTTAAGTTTCCTTTCCTACTATTTTTTACATTTCCCCCCCCTCTGCATTTTATTTATTTAATTATTTTAATTATTTATTTCTTCAGTTTTCTTACTAGAGTAATAATAATTACAAAAAATAATAATTTTTTTGTGCTACAAGAGCATGTGAAGTCTTGAACTGATATTATTTCCCTATTTTAGCGATCGTTTCTCATGTTAAACATGGCTTTAAGGCAGATAGTGCTCTGAAGAATAGGCATTCCATGAGCTGATGCGTCTTAACTCCAGAATATTATGTGGGGTTTTATTGTTAATATTCCTCTCCTTGTGACAGTTTCTCTGTAGAACGTGGCACCACTTTAGCAGAATAACAAACATCAACCACTGAATGTATTAATACTGTGGAAAGAGATTTAATATTGTATTGTCGTAAATTATGTCCCTTTACTATCGGGTTGTTTTATAATGACAAAGATTTCAATTTTATCTGTTCTCGTGGATGTGAGGATTTATTGTTTGTGCAAGGTGCCAGCGCACTTGAGAAATGAGAATAGTTCACCACAAAATCTCTGTCTCTCAGAAGAAGGAGGGCAGAATGAATTCAGACATAAACGGAAAAGTGAAAGAGACCGTGATGAGGATGTAGGTCACTAGGTCAAGTCAACAGGTCAGAGAGGGTTATCAATGACAACATCCTAAACAGAAATTATTGATCAAGGAGAGTCCATGACCACTACCCTGATAATCAGTAATTTCAGACAGTGCAGTTAGGCATTTATTGAACATCAAAATTCTTGACATCAATAGGAAAAGACTGAGCATTTCTACTTCGAAGTTGGACCTATGTCTGAACTCAAACCTTAATTTGGGTTGTATCCTTAATTTTGGATTACTCCTTTGCACTCAGATATGGGCCTAGGAATATGTTATAGTGAAAATTTCGGGTCTGTATTATTCCTTGGCATAGATGAAATAGCTGATTCACCACATCTCAGCATGGTTGCCCAACCAATGTTAGTTTGATAAATTGGCTACAGAGTCCTTCCTGCAAGGCTCTCGGTGTTCACCTGCTGCAAAAACAGCTGGGATTTTAGGCAGCTGTAGCTCAAACTTCCCTTGTAATACTAAGGATGCACAACTCTGAGTTATTAGTTTGGGGCTGAAATTTATTTTCAGTGCTTTGGGTACAGATACAGACTTGGATTCTAACAAACAACCCCAAAAATAAATTAAAAACACCTTCAGAAGCCGTCTAATATAGCCTAAGTCTGCCCACTTCTATGGGAGTTCTGATGCCCTCTTCTGCTCTCTGCCTAAATCCAACCATCAGAAAACGACTGAAAGGTGCCTGTTTTTTCAGGACGACGTGTTTGGGTGAATGCTGTTATGGGAAGTAGAGAAGAACCTAATGAATTCTGAGACCAACAAGTTTAGGCAGTCCTGAAAAAATCAGCAGAATAGCTAGTCAGTGTGTAGTTAAATATCTAAATTTAAGATAGATGAGATTTAAGTGGATCCTGCCTCCTTCCTCTTTTGGGGTTGCATGTCTAAATACAAAATTTTCTTTTTTGACAGAGTAAATTATGATTATCAGAAGTATCAAAGTCTGTTAGAGCAGACTGGAGGGCCATGGGAAAGCTGTGTCCTAACTTTTCACTATCTTGCAATGGAATGGAGATACCTTTTTTTGGAACCCATGCTAGACTTAACATAGAATCATAGAATCATAGAAAGGTCTGGGTTGGATCATAGAGTCCCACCCCCCCTGCCACAGGCAGGGCCACCAACCTCCAGGCCTGGACCTACATGAGGTTGCCCAGGGCCCCATCCAACCTGGCCTTGAACACCTCCAGGCATGGGGCATCCACCCCCTCTCTGGGCAGCCTGTTCCAGCCCCTCACCACTCTCTCCGTAAAAAATTCCCTCCAATATCTAATTTAAACCTTCCCTCCTTCAGCTTCAATCCATTCCCCCTTGTCCTGTCAACTTAACATACAGTAAACCTTCCATGTAATTAAACAATTGTCCATGTCCTGATTTTAAAAAAATGATGTTTTCTCTTCTATGTTGACTTTAGCAAGATCAGATGCACTTTTCAATCATCACATTCTAATCCTATAATGCCTCCAAAATGTCCTTATGGATAAAGCAGTATGAAGACGTAGCCAAGGTTTAGCAACATCTCTAAGGCTGGGGATGAGGAGTAAAGAACTGCAGACAGGAAAGCTGAAGCTCAAGGGTTTTATATTAACAGAAATTTGTCTTCCTACCCCAAGCTGTGTATGCTTGTGTTTACTTCTGAACTTTGTTACCATATGCCTGCCCAGTGTGAAAGAGTCAAGAATTTGCATACCCTGCACGTTAAAGTATTGTTAATGAGTATTGCCTACGTGCTTCACATCACTCAAATGTACTGCAACAGGAGTTTTGGCAGGATGCATGTGGTACTTCTGTAAGGAACATACCTGTGCTCACATCCACTTCTACATGTATGTATGAGAAACATGGATAAAATATACTTCTAAGCATTTACTTGGTTAAAGATTCAAAGACCATGTCTAAATGATTTGTTCAAATTGTTTGTCTTCACAATGGACCAAGGAGCACTTCCCAGGTCATTGCTGTAGGCTCCCTCTCATCTGTGACCTGACTGCTGGAATGAGACATGGGCATGCACTGTCGCCCTTATGCACGCTCTGACTTCTGTGGGGAGGAAACCTGAGCATCGGGGCTTGCTGATGTTCTCTAGTTCTGCTCTTGGTTTGGACAATGACGGGACCACAGCTGCCATTTATACCATGCAACATAGGCAGAGTGATGTGTAAAAGCTGTCTCACCCTATATCATAGAATCATAGAATCATAGAAAG
>KL281127.1:279-10428 GCA_000699545.1 Podiceps cristatus
TCAAGCAGTCTACAACCCCCCAGCAAAAGAGAGGAGGAGGTGGGAATTCTGCAGCTTGAAGGGCAGGAGCAGGAAATCCTCTCCGATGAGAGGATGCAGGCGCCAGCAGTACATGTTACCTTTACAAAAAAGTATGCCCTGAAGAGCCCTGTTGCAACTATGGTGAAAAACATCCATTGGTACTGGTCTTGTGTCTTAAAAATGGTTTGAGAAAAGTAACACAAAGGTGTTAACAGAAGTATTTATTAAATAAATGAAGCAAAAGAGAAAGTTCAGCCACTCAAAAGAGCACAGGCACAGGAGTTGCTCACATACACTGCAGAAGCAGAAAGCCACTGTAGTCTTTTTGTTTTAACTTTAAGGTAACTGTGCTTATCTGTACACCACAGTGTGACCTATTTCATTTGTTTTGCAGAAAACTGTTGCTCGCTCAGGAGAGTGTGCAATTTCCTAGTTATGATAATATATCCCCTTAATAACAACCGATAGAAGCCATTTCTTTACAAGATTACGAAGCAGGGCATGCCAGAGGAACACAAAGAATGCCTCTGAATTTCAACATTACCATACATAAATGGAACAAAACCTCTCTATTCATAACAGTTAAATACAGAAGAATAACTCAAGGACAATTAACACTTCCACTAGGATTTAGCCATTTTAAACCAACAACTGATAGGCAAAATTCAAATCCGAAAGAAACAAGAGCTTGTTAGTTGTTGAATTACTGAGATGCGTTTCTAATTAATGTTTCCAAAGGATACAAGTAAAATACCTCAACAAGAACAAAATTTAGGAAATTGTTCGGGGTACAGATTTAACATTTATCTTCAAAGAATATAGTTTGTAGGATTTTATTTCTATGCCTCTGACACAAAAGAAAAACACACCTGGGAACACAGAGTGCAAAACTGAGATCTTATGATCACAATTTAACTGTTTAAATGCTTCCTTGTGTAAATGTTGTATACTTTGGAATTAAAAAAATCACTTCCTGGCTCTTCTAAGAAACCAGGACTAGCACTAGTTTATCACAGTTCATAAAAGGATAATAGATGTGATCGCTTTTCCCTCAGAGTTCTTAGCAAACTACTATTGGGAGACCTTGCCTCTTTCAGAATTGAGTGTAGGGTAAGGTGCACAAGCCATGTAACTTTCAGCTTACATTTCTCTCTTGGCACAGTAGTACCAGTTCTGCTATGATAATCTAACTGGATAGCTCCATGTATTTTACATTTTCATGTGTTTTCCTCAGTGCCCTTTCTGTACCCTACTAACCTCTGCTGTATGAAATCTGTATTTTTCAGATTGAAAAAAAAAAAATTCTTCCACACTATGCCTCTGCCTGTACATACAGAGTTCCTACTTGACTACACTTGTTTAATGGCACCACTCCCCCAATATTCCTCATTCTTGAAAGCTGAATTCGTGAAATTCTAAAATTTCACTTCATAATTGCAAATGGTGTGGATAGGTGGAATATAAGAGCATGTGGTTCCTTAAGTTACCTGGTCAAGGAATGTTCAGTATGAAAGAAGTTAAGAAACGAAGGAACACACAGACACACAAACATTGTGAGCAAGTGGTAAGAGAGAATAATGAAGACCAGAACGCTTCAGCCACTGACTGATAAGCCATCGAAGGAACTGCTCTGGTATAGCCATGAAGAGGGTGAACCTGAACTTTGATTAATGAAGGGGAAAAAACATGATCATCATTTGAGGGGACTTGCAGAACTCTGCAAAACTGAAAGGGACAGCAAAACTTACGGTAGCAGGTAGAGACAAGGATCAGGGTAAACAGGGACGAACAAGCTGGCGAAGAGGCAGAGGATGGGGAGGGGCTGCTGGTCAGTACTCTTGCCTAGCTGAGTACCTGTTCACAGCACTCCGTACTATCTTCTTATAAAGCATCTTCTTAACATAAACCATACAGAAAAATGAAGACATCTGTAAGATGTATTGTTTTTATACTGTAAATTCATAGATCAAAAAAAATTTATCACTTAGGAAACCCACAGAAGAAACATTTGTCTTCTGTTTGCACATATCTAACGGAATTCTACTCAACTGAGACTCAGGACCCAATCTTTAATCATTACTACAGTCTGCACCACCACTGATGTATGATTAGTACATCAAACAAAACAAAAACAACAAAAAGAAAGGAATTCATCATAGCCATTTTTATATTGAAAAGAGACTGCTTCCATTCACCATTTGTACAGTCAGACAAATGGCACCAAATGTATTGTAAAAGCTAAACATATTCAATGTTCATCTTTAAAAATGATATAGAGAAAGGTAAATTCTATGCAAATTCATCCAGTCTTTTCACATCATGTCTGGTATCAATCACACTAAGCATTTGAATACTTTCAGTTAATGCTGGAGCGTGTATTTCCCCTGCCATTTCTGAAGCTCTGGTTTCTTACTGATTTCTGGTTTCAGTTACCATTCTCCGTTTTTATCAGTTCTTTGATGATGTGTAAGACCTTGTCATCTAGGGAAGAAAACAAACAGAACGAGCGGATAAGAACAAGCTAAAAAATTGATTCCCAAAACCCAAGAAAATTGGAAGACAAGTCTAGCGTTCAGCAACTTCAAATCTTAATGTTTTAGGCTAAGCCAGACTCTAAAGCAAGATAAATTATTCCCATTTGTAAAGCAAAAGGGCAAACAGTATGTCCACATTAGAAAGCTTATCAAATTACTCAATGAGCTGGCTGTGAAAGACTGAAATGGCCACAAAAGAGACTGATAAAGCGATGAGTTAACTACAGATACATTAGAGTACGGGAACTTCCTTTCTTCCTGCCCATCTACAATATTCTTCTCAACATCCAGTTCTCAAAGTTTAAATTGTGCTCCTCTACCTCTTTCTGTGGGGACGAACACGCAGTTCCCCATCATGAACCTAAATTGTGAGTCAACCTGCATAATGCTTAAAATTCATCCATGCCTGAGGTTCACCACACACAACCTTACTTCTGTTCCAAGATGCATGCCTTACTGTTACTAGCACTACCTTGAAGGCCGGTATCAGCATTTGTGGAGATTTTCATACATCTGAGGTGAGCCACATAATAAACGTAGGATCAGTAATGACTTTTTGGATGTCTCTCAAGATAAGGGAATGCTATTCAAGTCACACTAACCCTATTGGGTGAGGATGCATTGTACTAATGCTTCCTCAGATTTGCCACAAGGCCCGTTTAACAAACAGTAATGTCAGCAATGCGTAATAAAGTTACCTTCAAGCGACATTTTAGGATTTTCAAGCTTCTTCTTTAAAACAGATTCAATGAGAGCTCTCAGCTGTTTGAAAATTACTGCTATCTTTACAGGAGCCTATAAAGAACAGAAAAGACAACTGTTTGCATTACTCAGACATATTATACCAAAATACAGACTAAGAGATAACCAGGCATATAAATAGAGGTTTATAATAAGATTCCTGCAAACATGACGCATAGACATAATTTTCAGGATATGGATTGTGTACTTATGAAATGACTGGGCTTACATTGTGCTCTCTTATCTTTAAGCACCTGTTTTTGTAGCATCACAGCCTGAAGAACAGCAGCTCAGAAGGGTAACTCAGAATATGTTTCCACACATATCATGAACAACTAACAAATGGTGAAGTTATTAATTTACCAATATCCTACTAATTTATACCTGAAATAAAATACCTATACATTTTCATCTCAGGAGGTCTGCCTGGCCTCCTGAGAAAGCAATCACAAACCTCTCTCAAATCTCGCTAGGAATCTGGATATATAAAGCTGAAGCCTTTTCCAGGAATCTTTCATTTTATCCTTCCCTTCCTAGACCAGTCTTCATTTAATTTATATACTGCCTGTGGTAAAATAAGAAGCTATTATGGAAAAAGTGCAAAATGCAACATATTCTGCTTAGCATCTCAGGAGAAAAACAGAAATTCTGAAATACACTAAAAGATGACATCAGCCCAGAAACTGCAGAACCTGTAGCCAACCAGGGACCATAAAAAAATTCTCCAACAAGGGATCTGCTTTTTAAAATTCCATATTCATGATAACCGGTGAATCTAATTAGCTGGTTGCTTGCTTGCGTTAAGTGGAGTGCAAAAAACTGAAGTGTTTTGTAGGTTATAGTCTTCCTTGAGTGTAACATGGGGGCCCACAGGACCACGGAAAAATGTAACCAAGTAGCTGGCAGGCTAGCCAAAGCCAATGTTTTCCATTTAACAGAATTCACAGAGCATTTTGGCATGTCACCTGTTTTAATTTTGTCTCCAGCAATACACTAAGAAAGTGTGCTCAGTTTTCCCATTCCCAAATAAAACTTTTTCACCTGGGTAAGAAGAAAAAAAGCACCAAACAAAAACCCCAAACACCCCAAAGCCAAGCAAACAGGTAATTTCCATTTGGATATTTCGCTTTCCCAAATAATTCTGCTTGAACTACAAAGCAAAATAATTAGTATTTTAAAGATGAATATGTACTTACATGATTATAAGATTATAGGAAAGGGTAATATAAAATTGCATAATCATCTGTTTTCGATACCAGCTCTATAAACCAGGTTTAGTCTATATCCATTTCCACTACCTTTTCTGAAATAACACTGACTTTCTTCATGGAGAGGGAACTGATTTGTTACAAGCCTATTCTTTTGACCGTGATTTGCTAAGATTTCATTACATGTATATAAAATTTCCCATCCTTTCGTCTACTTCCTTCTCCCCTCTTGTCTTCATCCCACATATACAGTGTTCTGAATTAAGCTTGTACATCAACCGTGCAATACAAAAGCCCAAGGAATCACAACAGGTAGTTACCACTCCAATGCACCTGAAAATGGATCCAGCCATCAACTGTCAGGAGACACTCCCGATGCTGGACTTCTATATCCCCACCAAATAGCAAAATGGGAAAGGGGGATATTAAAGTAGTTTCTCTCAAATACACCTTAGCGTACCTCACCTGCATATGAACACACATAAGTATTAAAAACAACAACAAAAAAACACAAATCACAAAAAATCTGTAACAGCAAACTTGATTGCTACTTTTAAAAGCAAAAACCCCCCTTTTTTCCATTTAAGATCTTGGCAACACAAGTCATTAGATGCAGAACAACCAATAGCAATTTGTTTGTCCTAGACCACATAAAATACATCACCTCTAAGTAAGAGACGGGCTTATACGCTACTAGGAAATTAGCTAAAGACACAATTTTCTTGTTAAAAGTTCTGCTGAAAGGTGATGTCAGCCTACTGCTGTTTAAAGAAGAGACACCAAAATTAGTAAACCTACTCAAGTAAAAGGCAGGTAAAACTCTGTTATATGTCCTTCTTAGCAGCAGCTGGTTTGTCGATCTATCTATATCCACATATGTACACATATACACGCATAAGTGTGGGCACATCTGTAAACACATACACAGACCAAACTATGGGGCTCAGCATATGCTGATTCTGGCTTTGGTGCCACTCACAAATAAAGATGGAACGGGAAGGAGTTGTAGAGGGAGTAAAGGAAACAAAATGAGTACATCTTCACATAGGAGGGCAAGTTTGTTCCACTGTTCATGGAATAACTTAGCTATTTTGTACAAGGTGCTTGGGGGCAGGAAATATTTTCAGTTCTCAAAAAAACCCCCAAACCATCACTTCATATGCATTAAGAAGTCTAATGTAATTTCATGCTTATCTGCAGTGAAGTTGGCCATTAAGCAATTGCTGTCAAGATTTTGTTGGACCAGAAGGGTAACTAAATATAAACACTTGAACTCAGTAAATAGCTGACAAAGTCATCAGTTATGAGGGGGAGAAAAGTGCCGGGGAAAAAAAAACAAACCACAATTCACTTAGGAAGTTCAGCAGTCAATTACAGAATTGGGTATTTCATTTTAAGTTGTTATTTGGGATATATGAGGTCTGTACCAAGTTTCAAAACCTTAGTCTGCTTAAAACATTAAAAAAGAAAATGCACACTTTGAAGTGTTACTACTACATATTATTGCTTAAAGCGATCACATTAAAATCAACAGCACTGTATTAAAAAATGTCAATTATACTATTACCTTAAATGACATGTAGAAAGTTACTTTCATTTGTAGCTACCAGTTTCATCATGAACAGATTTGTTCATGGTATTCATCCTTAACTTCTTTTTCTTCAGCATTCAGTTGACTCATTTTTAAGGACTTTAGGATCATTAGATACTAAAGACTCTTAAGAAGAACAAGACATTCAGATATACTTTACACTGGTGTAAGTTATTTAATATTAGAGACTTAACTTCACCTTTACACAAACTATCAGCTACATTCACTATTTTCACTTACCTTCTCCTGGTAAAGGAGCCATCCGTATGTCTGCAAGTCTCGATTTACAGAGGAGGGATGCACTTGTGCTTTACCCTGAGCAGTTTCTACCATGCAAGCCAGCTTCTCTGTAATATCCACAGACTTTGTATATATTATTTTTCCTACATTGTCATACAGCCCTGCAGCCAACACAGCTTTAAGAAGAGCTATTTCGTGGAGAGAAGGGGCTTGTGTGGCTGCATTTCCATCCCGTCCACATTGCGTTGTAGGTGCTGTGAACCCTGCTGCTCTGACCACCCTTATGAGTTCTTGCTTCACATCCTGAAATTAGTAAGGTATTAGTAAAACTCTGAATTTAAAAAGTACATACTCCACTTCATCAGCAGGCAATGACATTCTATCCCAAATATTCATGCTCTCCAGAGGAAAATATCTTACTAGAAAGACACCTGTATTTTCTACCACCACTTTGGAATACTGGCTGTTTCTATGAGAAAAAACATTATCTAGAATATAGGATTAGATATATGGTACTATATATATTGCAAATACTAAATCTCTCACTTGTACTTAAAACAAAAAAGATACATTTGCATCAAAGATCTACTTCTGCTTAGGAGAGCTCAGTCACCCAAACTTAAATAGGAAAGACCAATTAAAACATTTTCTCACCGAAAATAAAAGGCCCTTTACACAAGCTTGTGGTTCACCTTTCAAACTAACTGCCAACAGTCCCGTTATTTGATAACAAGAATAACATGATCTAAGTATTTTAATTCCTAAGTTTTGATTCTCTGGTGGAAGTAAGGACTAGCTTCTTCAGTGGCAGTAACTGCAAAGATGTATACCCACAAAGTGTGCATGTCAAAACCTCAACGCAGACACAGCTACCTTGATTGAGGTACACACTAAGTGTAATGTAACACCTCTTCAAAAGGGCACGACATTTTCAGAGGGAAATTTTAACAAATAACATTTGGGTGCAGAGTATAATTATTTGGTTTACCTCCAGAGTTAACAGTGAAGTCCTATTAAGGAAATTTCTTCTGCAATATGTCATTTCCGCACGATACCCCCCTTCTTGTCGAGCTCTTTTCCACCTAAAGAAAGAATCCTGTCTTATTACATAAAAAAAAATCACATTAAGAGTGTAACAATACAAAAGTGGTAGTAAGTTCAAAGGCAATATTGTGTTTTGGGAAGCATTCTCCACTCAAAACTAGAAATAAGTGGCATTCATGAAGATGAACGCTGCTGGTCTAAGAGCAGTCAGGAGAACAGGCCCGTACCATAAATCTGACAGATACTAGCAAAAATAGAAGATAATTTTCTCTCAAAAATTACACACTTTGTCTTGACAGAAAGTTGAAACAAAATTCAGGTGTGGTTTTTGAGACTCAGTGATAATATCCTAAAAAGAAAAAAATATATGCTATTTTATAGTATATACATTTGTACTTTCTCAAATACAAATTATTCACATCAGCATACCACAAACAGCAAACAAAATACTGTAAGCACTAGGATAAACAGACACAGTACACCTCTGTATGTGTGCAAGCATGCTTTAAAGGAGTTAAAGCATAAGCCACCAAGCAAGCTGCTCTTTTGTGTTACAGTATTTGGCAATCTATTATTATTCTGAAGAGAAAAACTTTGTGTGCAAGCAATTCAAGAGAATATAATTAAGGATTCTTTATAGAACAACTTAATGTTACTTAATGTTATCTGCACCTAGCTGTAAACACAAGAGAATTATCATTTACCCCAGATAAGCGTTGTAGATTGTTATATGGTCTGAAACTGCCATTGCTAGAGATGCTTTTGCAAGATCTGCTTCATCTTTTCTACCGATTGGTGTAGTGAAGGGGGATTTTTCTGTCATAACAGCAGCCAGAGTTGCCTGCAATTAGTAAAGTACACATCACTACACAAGTACTTTACACACACAAGTATTTTATTATAAGCTTACAGGTTTATCATACAAATAGACTTAAGTCTATACATACATACAAATAGACTTAAGTTTTCTTTTACAGTGAGATTTAATAACTTTGTCTTCTACAAAGTCTGTCTTTAATAACTTTGTCTTCTACTAAGTCTCAAAGAAAACTTACCACCATGAGAACTTCCTACATAGAATTTAGAACTTACTTATATTAAGCACACTGCTTACATAGTGCCTTATATACACTGACAAAAAAATATTAAATCTCAAAACTCACATGAAATGGTTTGTCAAATAACAGAGCCATACCCAATACAACACAGCAAAAGTCAGATTAAACATCTGCTTTAGATTATACCACATTACCAGGAGATACTGAGAGAACAAAGAACTTTAACTTTCAGTTTTCAGCAACTAACACACCCTTGCTTCCTCCTAACTTGCAGTAAATTAAATGGATTAGGTGAAAGTATAAACTATGCCACCATCTTCATATGACAAGTTAACACATCAATTAATTTGCAGTAACTTTACATCAGCATGTTCTTGGCCCACAAACCGTGAGCTAATCCAGACTGGTCTAACCCCCATGTAAGAGACTGGTCTAACCCCCATGTAAGAGGACTTTTTATGTAAGTGTCATACTCCCTGGGATCGTAATAGAACCGCAGACCAAGTCTTACTATCCCCTTCTCATAGAACCTAGGAGTTTAGAATTACAGAATCATTTAGGTTGGAAAAGACCTTTAAGTCCAACCATAAAGAACACTCAGATTGTTACCCTCCATGACATCCAGGTGCCCTCACCTTAATATAAACATTTTAACTTCATTTTAACATCATCCTTTCAAAATACCATGTTGCAAAAAAACAAATTGTAATGAGTTAGCCATTTCTATACTTTTAATTTAGACTTTTTTTTTTTCTTTTTTTTACTCACCACAGGATCCAAGCAGCCAAATATAGCACCAAATATAAGCATTTTGCCAATCTTTACATTGACAGGAAGAGCTGCAAGGTGCTGGCCCAATGGAGTCAGCTTGGGCTCATTTAACAGACAAGCCCCAATCTTCCTCAAGAGGTTCATTGCATTACCAATTACTTGCTGCTGCGGCGGGTCTAATGCTCTGGAGAGGAAATCTTCAGGAGAGCCAAGATTGCATTTCTGTGGAGTCAATGGGAATATATTTCAATATAAAAATTTAATATAGCTAACTTTCATAGTAGCTATGTAGAGAGAATGTTTGATCAAACAGGACATTCTGCAGTATTAGAAGCCTGCCTGCACAACCCTGCTATGGGCCAGATAACAGGGGCACACTGTCCCTGTTATCAGTGTGAGAAAGTGTGGTGAGTTGTGAGCACAAAAGGAGGACGGTTAGCAAAATATGCATAGTTAGTGCTTACCAAATCTAGGTGTATGATTATGGCCTGTCTACCGATTAAAATGTTAGTAAAAGCCATGTGAACCCTGTAAAATCATAAAAATGTACCCTCAGATTTGTAATAAACGAGCTCTGATTATACCTCCATGAGGACTCATCATTGACTCCAAGATTCCCTAAACGCAACATCTGGCGCCTGAAAGGTCAAGCTGTAACGTGGTGATCTTATGCGAAAAGCGGAGCCGATGACTTCAGATTTGGAGCGAAGCCGGTGAGTGATCTTGAGTGAAAAGCAGAACCGGTGTTTTTGCATTTGGAGCAAAGCCGACGAGTGATCTCAAGCGAAAAGCGGTGTGAAAAGCGAGGTGCGAAAAGCAGTGCCGGTGGCCTTGGATTCGGAGCGAAGGTGACTGGGAGTCGGCAGAGCACCCGGCCGAGAGTAGTAGCTGCGGACCAAAGTAGGGAGACTGATCACCTCCCCTCAGCCCCTACGCTAGCC
>JMFS01104430.1:0-10921 GCA_000699545.1 Podiceps cristatus
AATATATTTTTATCTTTTCCTTTGGTGTCCTCATAAACTGGTTTTATCTCAACCTGTGAGTTCTCTCTGGCTCTGATTCTCCTCCTCGTGCCACCGGGGAGGAGGGGGAGCGATCGAGCAGCTGCATGGTCCAGTTTCCATTCAGGGTTAAACCACATCAAAATGGCAGCTTAGTTTTCTCCTAGGTGAGGATTTGCCCCCCTGAGCATTAGTTTAGACTTAGAACCTTCACAGACAGTAAAATGAAAGGGGGTATACCAGGACCCGACTTACTTTCTAAGAGTAGGAGTGAAAATCCACAAATCTGGTCATAATACTAGTGACAGTAAGCGAAAAACATCTGTAAATCTTCTGGCACTCCTGTCTTTTTACTGTGTAATTAGTGTGATTTGCTGTGTATTGAGCATATTTAGAAGAATCAGGTAAGGTTTTTAGTGTTCGGGGTTAGGTACTTAAGGTATTACCCAAGGAAAGCTTTGATCTATTGAGAATTCTTTTGTACTACATTGGGAGTTGTAGAAAGATTCATGATGAATCCTCTGAGTTGAAGAATCCTCTGATGTTTCCCTTGACCACGTCTTAATCCACTTATTAATTAAAATGATACAATATCCAAGCACCTGTCTGGTGGCTGTGCATTTTAAAATGACAGTCAGACAGGAATTCAGCAATGGCAATAAGCTATTCAGGCATGTCAAAATACTGCTTAACGGATATCTCTAGGATGGCTTATCCACTGGGATTTTGTCTCCAATAGCTTGTACTTCCATAGCTTTCTGAGTGTAAGTGTGAAAAAAGACTTCAGCGAAAAGAAGTGGAGTTTTTACCAGGACATCATTCACTTCTGAAACAAGTATCATTGACTCCACAAGGTACAGAACTAATGAATTGGCCAAGCTCTACTTGACCAACCCAGTAATAGAGAATTGATTACTGAACTTTGTTATATTGGTGTAGATGAGAATTACCACTTTTTAAAGTAATACTTAGAAATGAGTGTCACTGGATTAAAATCTAATCTGGGAGGTAAAACATTGTTATCTTGTAATAACACTGCAAGAACTATAGAACTGGTTTTCTATAAAGGGATTTATGATTTGTTATCTTGACTAAAATACGAACAATCCTATTTACTAGATTTTTTTTTCCAGGGTAGAATGATTTAAAAGCTTTAATATTATTGGGAGTAGAGGCCAAGTCCTCCATCTAATAACAAAACTTCACAGCAAAGGAGTTTCCTTGATTTTAATTTTGGGAAGTTTGGTGTGTGTCATTTACTCAAAGCACTTTTATTTGCTGGTTTTATATGCAAGTTAAATTCTGAAGATCATAAAACATTGAAGATATCAGAGATTATTTTTGATGCCTGTTGAAGCAGTTAAAAATGTTCCATATATTTAGTTAATAACAGTAGGCTTTCATTTATTTTAAACTGTATATTATACTTAAGTCTTCCAGTAAGTTTTTATTATAAAACGAATAGAAGTGACTTGCACAAATAAATTGGTATAACTTTTCCTAGGCTACTTTTTTGAGTTCAGTGGAAAGGAAGCTTTTTTGTGGGTCAGATTCTGGGATGAATTCTAATGATTATCATATATATTGAGGAAATGTAAATTCTGACTATACTTACCTAAATAGAGGTATGGCTTGATCTCAAGTTCTGATCAAGCTTCATTGTGGTGTTTAGGTAGCCAAAAAATATCATAAAATACCTTAATTAGACACTTACAGGTTCTTCCCCATCACCAACGCTCTTTCATCCAACATTATGCAAAGTTAGGAGAAGAGGCAACAACAGGAAGAAGGAAAGTGGAGTTTTGACAGCAAGATGGATCAGGAAATATTGCTGGAATTTTGCTTTACCTTGATAAATGATTCTGATTTGGCAGTGCAAAGGAGTCCCAACAATGTTCCAACTTGAAGCAAAACATTTGCCGATCTGTGCAAGCTTAATGTCAAAAAGTGGTCCCATATGGTGTATGCAAATCGGAAGTTGACCTCTGAGACTTGTGAGTGTGTGTAGCCTCGGGCTAACTTCATTACAAATAAAACAAAATGGACAGGTCATCTGTGAAATGCTCAAAATTAACTCTCCCTCCACTCTGTTCTTACAGCGACATCATACTCCAAGTCTGGAAAAGTCTTACCTCCTCCTGCATAGAAGAGCTATTTCAGTGCTCTGTTCTGTTTACCTTTGTTTGGAAGAGTAATGTTAAAAGGGGTGCTATCCAGTACTTTGAGGCAGGAAAGAAGTGTAAACTATGTAGTGGGGAGTGTCTTACCACATGAGTAGGCAGCACCGAACAGTACAGCCGTAGTTTTACTATGGCCTTGTGCTGTCATAACTTAGATTCATCAGAATTTACCTGTGAGGAGTGTCATGTTCACAGCTAATTTCCACTTGCCCTTTGGCAGCAATAGAGAACTGTCAACACATGGTTTTGTTGTAGTGTGGCTTAAGCAGACCTCCGTTCAGGAAAGTACTTACAGATATGCCCAGCTCTAAGTGTGCAACTAGGAAGTGTTAATGGGGATACTTAAAAACACATCTTAAATACCTTCCTGAATTACAATGTTAAACAACCCTGCTTAGGATGCAAAAGGTCTGTTTAGGGAACAGTGATATAGGTAGCTGAGTACCTATTCTAAGGGATGTTAAAGGGAATTATTCTAGTACTGTTTTAGAGATACGGTCAATTCTGATGTTCAAACGTACATTATAGCACTGAAGGAAAATGTAATGTGTTCTACATACACATTTCCAAAATATTAAGTACAGAGCTAAACATAACAGATACATTTTTGTCACAGTGTACTTGGGTTTTTTGTTAACAGGCATAGATATATTTTTAAATGCTAGGTTCATACCACTGCAACTATTGCAATGATACTTCATCCTTAAAAGCAATAATAGGGCAAGGGGATAAATTAAGAGAAGTCACAGCATACAAAGTAATTCTGTGTATTTCTTTTAGATCATAATTGAATTTTAAGAATGTAATTAAGTTTATTACCTACTGAATAGTCTTGGAGGACAGACAGCCAAAAAATGAAGTATCAGCTGTTTTGACATTTGTGCTGGCACAAAATCCCAATTAATTAGATCTAGTGTTACAGCTGTGACACAGTAGCATTCCCTTAAAGGAAATTGTGGAAATGGGTTCTATTAAAACAGAGTTGAGACTTCATTTTTGCAATGGGATACCTACATGGAGACCTATGAACTTGAAAGTTTAATGCAGATACATATTAGTAGAGCTCTTCATTTGTTCAGGGATTTGGAACAGAAATACATGGAGTTTTTGCAATGTCTTTAGCTGACTGACCTTCAAAAATACTGCAACAACACAAACATGGCTGAGCAATTTCCAAGTTTTTTGGATTTCAGTTGTGTTACCAATTCTTGATTCTGAGAAACTGCAACAATTTTGAGTTGCATTCTACTCCCTCAAAAAAAAAAAAAAAAAAAAAAAAAAAAATTAAATCCTTTTAAGTTTTTTGAATGTTTCTTGACTGTCCAAAAAAAGTCAGTGGGTATATTGAACATGCATGAAATTACTGAATGAATAACCATTACCAGGTGTTTCAGCTTTCTGGATCTCCTATTAAGACATTAGTATGTTGAACTGCTTCAAAGAAGTCTTACATGACAGTGAATCTGTCTCACAAGGTTAGGAGTGCATCCCACTTGAGTTCTGTCAGAGCCCCCCAGTCAAGCATTTCCACCATATTTTCAGCAACCTGCCATCCTGACAGCCATTTTGAAAATGAAGCTGTATTGTCTCTAGTCACTAAGTATATAGCTAAAAGGCACAAAGATGATTTTTCAGGCCTTTTCTGATTCCTGTGATCCTGGAATAGAACTGATCTGTGGTGGCCCTTATGTCACTGATATCAGGCTGCTTTGAGTTATGCATCTGTTGTCTGAAGCACAGAAAAATGATCACAGATAGTTAAGGCATAAGGTGATGCTGCCTATATCACCTGCAGCAATAATGGCTTTAAAAGACTCTGCTCTGTGCTGGTTTACAAGCTGCTCCTTAGCAGGAGGGTGTCTGAGTCATTGCCTGCTTTCCCTTGTGCTCATTTTTAGTTTTCTTCTAGTATGGATTGAGCTGTAGAGGTACGGGAGAATTAGTTTGAGTGAATTTGTAAGAAGATCTGTTTTGTCCTCAACCCATTTATGCAGGGTACAAGCTGTTGTCAAAGATCACTTTCACTACATTTCCTAAAATTTGTATGATTAATAAGAGGGTCAGGTCTTGATGGCAGTGTTCTGTTACAACAGAAAAGCATATTCAAGTCTGTACTAGCTTTGCTCTGACCTGCCTGAAGACCTGCAATAATTTGGTCTTTGTGCTTCATATCTTTGGTCATGCCCATAACTAAATATACAGTGGCTGAGCTTGGAAGCAGTTAGAGAAAAGGGATACAGAAGACAAACTCCCCATCATCTCCCTTGTAAATTAATCTTGAAATAATGTTGCTGCACTATCTACCAGAGTCCTGGATGGAGGTTTAATATCTTCCCTAAAGGATAGAATATTAATAGGATTTATATAGCTGAACTACCCACTAACTTTGAAACCATCAACTACTTTTCCAGGCATGATGTGGTTCCTTGATCATGCAAAGCAAGTAGAGCAGATACTCCTGTCCTCCAGTTCAGCTTGAGTTGGACCCATGTGTATCCACAGTTTAAGAAACAAAATACAAGGCAACAGTCTTGCCTCTGTATTAAGGGCTTTTGGCCAGACATTTGTGGAATGTTATCTTGGGATCTGTGAAGCACATTTTGATCAGCAGTTTAGTAAAAACATGAATTATGAATTTACTCATTTCAATAAGTGTTCATAGCATATTTAAACAATTATTCTATCCAGGAATGGGTGACAGTAGTTTCACTGGAGTAGCAGGGGTTTCTTGCACAGCAAGAGTACAGCTGCCTAGCATAGTTTTTCATTATGGTGCAATCTCCCTAGTATCTTTTTAAGTGGTAAGGATTTCTATCCTAGTGTAAAAAACAAAAGCCTTCATTTCTGGAGATGGCAGGGCTGTTGAGTGCCAATTCAACCACCATGTAATCAGTTTGGAAAATTTGGTTATTGTCACAGATGAAACAAAAGGAATCAGACTTTCTCTTGAAATGTTCCTCATTTTTACTTCTACAGAATTGGACTCTGGCGGTCTGGGAGGATTCCTACCTAAAAGTCCTTAACAATATTAAAAATGTGGCTACTAAACTAAATAGGATACATTCTCACTAGTGACCAGTGGAATTTATCAATTGCCAATTGTATGACACAAAAGCTGCAAATTATTTGGCTTTGGGGCTCTATTTTTGCAGCATTTTTGTGGCTCCTCATCCAGTGAATGAACTTTAAAGTTCGTGTTATTTCAAGTTTCCAAATCCAGCTGGCAGTATTTACAGTAACTCAGTAAGAAAGAAAATACCACTATTAATCATTCTTGTAAAAAACCCAGACCTTTCTGAATATGTCTAGTCCATTTCTTGTCTAAAAGCCAGAGTTGCCCTTGCTACAAAAGTAAATTAGTCTTGTCGTTCTTAGGGGGTTTTTTTTGTCTTAGTTTATATGATTAATTATAGAACTGATTATCTTTATGGATGACTTTGGTCTGCTAAATTGGTCTAGATCATGCTGTGAGCAATGCTTACACCTCCTTTTCTCTAGAACTATAGCATAACCTTGAGAGGGCTGTTTTCACCAAAATTCTGAAGGAAGAGAACAGAGTCGCGTAGTTTATTTGAAACCCTGTCTGCTTGGAAAACAAGTGGACTAGCAGGTTACAATAATTACTGCTGTAAAACTAAAACATTTTCTGAATTAGATGGTTACCAACTGGGTGACCTGGCAGTAATTCAACTGCGTACATCCCATCAGAGTATATGGCAGAGATCCTCTGCTCAAGCTGACACGTTTCTGCTGTAGCTCTAAGGCCTCCAGTAATGATCATTTCTATAGCGGCTCCCAAACACAGCTTCCTCTGTGTGCTGTAAACTGAGCAAATTGTGAACCTGTTTGGTATTTAATTGATATCTGGTCTTAGAATTCCTTAAATAATATCTAAGGTGCTTAGACTTCTGTTCTTCCTGATGAATAAGGGCCTTGGGAGCTCATTTTATTAGTAAGTTCAGCTTTCACTTATTTTTGCACCATAATGAATAGCCTGGGTAGAAATAAATATTCTTCATTTGAACTTTCATTGAGTAATTTACTGTTTGATAGAAATCTGCCATATAAATCCAAAATCTCTATTTTTGCTAATTATTAGCCTAAAATCTCTTAAAGGGAAAATACATGCTAACAAATTGACTGGCCGGCATTAGTGTCCGCTCAAACTGTGCATATAGCATACTCTGAAATGCTGTTGCTCATGGGAGCTGTAACAATGTTCCTATTATGTTCTGCTCAAATATAAAATTTCTTTCCATTCCCAGGCTCTGTGCTGAAGAGCTGAGCAGGAAAGGTCGTGCAGCTGCGAAAGGGACAGCTGCCAAACTTCATTCTGTGCCTGTGCTTGAGCTGATTAAACTGCTGCTGCCTTCAGAGTACTCACCCCCTGGCTCTGAGACCTATTTGTTCAAGTGGTTGTTTCTAGAGACCTTTAAAGGCCTTTTAGTTTTGTGCATGGAAAAGAAGTCTTAGGAAAGAAATGTATCAGAACAGCTGGAAGCTAACCAGCTAGAGAAAACCTCCTTTGGCCATACCAGTTCTCCACAAAGCCACAGCAAAGTATGAAGCTGCTCTTTGGTAGTCTTGATGTAGGCCACTGCAGGAAGAGATCCTTTGTATAGCTTTCTTTAGGAGTAAAAAAGAAAAATGGCAACCAAACTTGCATTTCTTTTCAGGTTTCTCACGTTTCCAGAATTTGAAGAGGCCAGTATGTTTCTTGATCTACTGAGATCACATGCCCAGCTTAGTAGTAGTTTCTTCTACATGCAAAGGCCTTTCTCCATTTTTAATAAACATCAAGGAGTGTCTCTAGCTGGCTTGCAGATTATAGCTGCAACTATGGTTGCTCAACAATTTTCCAAAGTAGAAACTTTGGCAGGGGATATAAACAAAAGAAGAACTTCAGTATCTTTTTATTAGAAACACTTTGAAGAATCCATTTCTCTTCTCAAGATGCATAAAAGCTTTTTGCTCTAACTTCCTGAAAATGGTTCAGTGAGAGAGTCTTACAGAAACTCTTAAATGCAGGCATGACACAAAATTAAGATTCAGTATTAAGAAAGGCTATAGTCCCATAGTTTTCCATGGAGCAAAAAATCAGTTTTTTGTACACGTTGTTGTTGAATGCAGACTTGCTGACAGGTGGGTGGGGACGGCAGTTGGCAAAGCAAAATCTTTTTTCCGTGTTGTCTTAAATAACACCTGGTAACTTTGACTAAGAGTTATCAAGCAGACTGGAAATTAGACACCTAACATTTAGAGACCTTCAAAAGAAACATCTTAGCGTCATGGTTCAACTGGCATTTTTTTTCTTAGCAATTGATAAATTCAGTTGTCTGTACTACTTGTACTCTTCTGTAAAATCTGTTTTCATTTGATTTCAAACCTTTGTGAACAATTATTATGGTCTCAGAGTGAAACAGACCTAGAAGATAGCTCTTCGTGCAAATAGTACAGCAAGGCTGGATAATCATCTGCATGAGGAAGCCAAGGTTTCATCTACTCCAAGGGCTGGAGTAGATTGTCTTGGAAAGAATCCTGAACAAGGGTGCACAGTAAAAGGCCTACACATAGTAAAATGGATCATATTAGTCTTCCTTACATGCTGGTTTGGTTTGTCTTCATGATTCTTTAAGATCATGCTTTTAATTCAACTTGCAATCAGGAAGAAATCTTTTCCCAGAGTAAAGTAGGAGGATTTCTCCTATAAAGATGCAAGGACCCTAAGTTGCTAGAAAGATATGGACATTCTTCTGTAGACTCTTCCCTGTGCAGTGTCCAACTTCGGCTTCTCCTGCTCTGTCCTTGTGGTAGAAACTTGGTAGTCTTCTGAGGACTGGCTGAATGTATTGAATTCCTACACTGAATACAGGAATGTGTGGAAGAAAAATGACCTGTGCCTCAGTGGATCATTAGATTTATTGGCTCATGTTGACCTTAAAACCTATGAAACTATCACATGTGTCTGTGATTAACAATTCTGCATGCAAATACCTTATCTGACACTGCCTTCTCAGCTAAGTTCCTGTATGACTTCTAAAGTCAAACTGCCTCTGAATGAAGGCAAAGTTAATCTTTTGTTATCATTAGGCTATTTCTGCTGCTGCCACCCTTTCTGGAGGAGCAGGAGTACCTTCCAGAGTACCGTTAATCGTCATCTTTCCTTAGAAGCTGTTCAGTCGTGGCTCTGCAAAAGAGAAATTTGAAAATGAAGCTTATGATACTTAAGCCTCTGGCTCAGACAACACAGCAGCATGTTTTTTTAAACTAAAGGTTATTTCAGAGTAGTGAGTAACACATCCCAAATTTATCACATCCCTGTTGATCTGTGTTGATTTCAAGGAGAGATTGGCAAGAAACAATAAAACAGCAATAACTTTTCTGAAGTCCCTGTTGTAAGACTTGAAATGTAGAGAATTCAGGGCTGCTGCATATTGTGAGTTCTGTGAACTTGATTATGAACACTTTACCATGAAAGACCCTTCTTGTTACCTGTTGGCATCTGGGATTTCGGTGGGTACACAAAACCAGCTTGCACCACAAGGATCAAGTTTAGCAAACTGACTTACTCAGATATGACTATTTTGGGGAGCTGCCAGAGGGTTTCACAGAGAGAGGTGTAGTCTAGAAAATGGCCTGGTCAAGTACCATCATGTTCCAAAACTATCTTGCTGTGTTCTTCCATGAAATTCAGCCCAACTGGCAAACCTTTCTCTGTACAAAAAGCTGAATTGTCATAAATATTCTAGCTATGTTTTAAAAAATGAAAAAGCAGCCTGCTTGAGCTGGCATGAGGCAGAGAGAATGAGCATTTCTGTGCTGTCTCATTACTGTTTGGCTCAAAAGCATATAGCACACTTCTTTAAAGAAGACTGCAGACAAATAGCTAAGCTTGCATGAGTTTCTTCTGCACATCAAGTTTATGAAAGTTAGCCTGTTAAAATAGACTGAAGTTCAGGTAGGATATGAAGCTGTATCTAAACTTAGTAAGTTAATTCTTTCACTGCTGAGCCTTTTCCCTTCTGAGAAGATGAATACCCTAAAAAGGTGAGGGGGGGGGGGCAGGAAGGAAAAAAATTGGTATCGTACAGCTTGTGGAAGGGGAACTGGGGCAGAAACCTGGTGATAAACTTGGAACACCATGACCAGCATCAAATCTCAATGATGCAACAGATAGCCTTATGTGGGGTCATCTTTTCTAAATCTCAGTTCAAATGTTTTATTCATGGCCCTTACATCTTTGCAGTTAGAAACCATTTGGATAGCATCAATGCAAGAGGCAATGGGTTTCCTAGAATAAAAAAAAACCAAAAAAAAAAGCATGCTAAATGTGTCTGTGGTGGCACTTTTTAGCCAGCAGACCCTGTAAAGCCTCTGCTGATTGAGAAACACAATTGCAAGTGCAATTGCAGGCTGATTTGGCCCATGTAAACAAAGCTGTGCATGCAGCCTGCAATCAAGTGAGCACATGTGCACAGCTGTGTTTATCTGACACTTTGCAAATCAGGATTTTATTTCTAAATAGCATGCTGACAAGAACAAGGTCATGGAAATCTTCCTATTAGCACTTAGAAAGAAATATGTATTTTTAGAATGGCACCTTAAGAGCTTGGAAATTAGTATTTTAATTTCTCACAAAAGATTGGCTTTTTTAAATGTTTAAACCTTCACTTAAATGTACCCAACTACAGGACCACAAAGAATATGGCTAGAAAAAGCCTTACATTAGACAATGGATTAACTTTTAGTCAATAAAAACTTACCTAACATTCACCTTAGACTTTTAAAGCAAAGTGCTGCCAGAAAAATATATGGGCTTGATTATGACATGCCCAATTCATTGCAGAGGGCTTCTATTTCCTATTGACTTCACTGGAATTGAAAGGCTACGGTCTCTATTGAAGTTGAAAACCTTAAACACTGGATTTAATTCATGGCAGTAGGGACTATGTCAGAGTGTCTTGAGGGTTCTGTTGTGAACTCAATTCTTAATTGAATTTTCTGAATCTGCTTTGGAATGAAAGATGGAGCATGGGCTTTCAGAAGTTGGTTTAAAAAAGTGTACTTTCTCTAGCTGGCAGCGTATCAGCAATACAGCCACTGGATGACAGGTGTAAAGACTGCCGACAGCCTGAAAGATATTTTAGAAAGCTTATTCAAGATACTACTCATAGAAAGGTGGACCTTCACCTTGTCATATCCAAATCACATTTTAGACACGACTGGGGGTGCCTTATCAAACTGGAGACAGACTAAAGTCAGGACAACGGGGGGGCAGTTTACATAAAGCAGGCTTCATCTGCTGCAGTATCTATCTCTAGATAAGTCTATAGATTCTAAAAGAATGAGAAAAGCCATGATGAACTGACGTTTGGAAAACAACCTAAGCACATATCTTCTGTCCCTGGAAGACCTTAGTACATCACTGCATAGCATCAGGCAAAGTTTACAGTACTAAAATAATGTGATTTGCATTTGGATAATATCCAATACTATTGTCTAACTTGCAGAAGAGTTCTTTTGTATGAAAGGAAGATTGCACTGCCTGTGTAATACTGAGTTGCTACAGTAGCACTGCTTCTTTAGCGTTACTACTGAGGTTAAGGGTTTACAGCATGGCAAGTGCAGACAAGCATAGATTTTCACCTTTGTTAGTATAGCTTCTGGGAATGCAGGACACAATCTGGTCAAGTAATGTAAAAGCTGGGGGGGGTGTGGGGGGG
>JMFS01104431.1:0-16586 GCA_000699545.1 Podiceps cristatus
AATTCTTTCTGAAGGAAAGCAGGAAGTTCAAAAATAAATTAAAAAAATAAATTCAGGCACCACCGAAACCTCCCTCCCTTAAGAGGCAAAATTCTCAGCCTCCTTTGCAAAGATGTTCTAACAAACAGAAAAACAAAGAGACTAAAGAGAGTTTCCATCATTTTACTACTTATCTTGAGGCAATGCATTTGATTATACCGTTACTCTACTATCGCTAAAGTTAACAAGAAAATACCATGGCTACTTGATGTGGGACCTTTATTTTATTTTCTCCGCTTTGCAACTAATCAACCTAGTCCAGTCCAACAGAAATAAACCAAAAGAAGACGGCAAATTTCTTGCCAAGTCGAAGTCTGGAATATAAGGTTTTACCACGGTACCATCTGCAAGTGAATTCAGGCAGTAACTTCTGAAGCATGAGCTATTACTGGCACATTTAAACAAGACTATCTTTGTCTGGCCCAACGTTTACATACCTCATAGGCCCACATTTCCAGAATGAAAGTTATCTTTGAAACTGAAGATATTAATAAACTTTGTCTGAAACCTCAAAGGTCACAACAAGATATACCACCTAAAGAAATATAGGGGATTCTTGATGAGCATTATCTTTGGCTTACAGCCCAAATACTGCACTGACCAAATGTATGTCTCTTCTTGCAATGTGTGAAAACCTCAAACCGAAGTTTTCTCTCAGGTATTTCTCTCCTGCACTAAACCACCACATGCCTCTAATTCCATGATTTCAATTTAGTTGTCCCATCTGCCAGAAATATTTTAATACAATGCCTCTTTTTATATCCTAACATCAAGGCGATGTTGCCAATTAAGCTCTGCTGTGGCCATCTGTAAAAGGAAGAAGGGGTGAAAGAAGGAAACATGAATATTTCTTTATTCATTTTAAACAACTTGGATTTCAACCAGGATTTCAGAGATGGAAGAAAGAAAATAATTAATAGATTTATACTCTATATGGATTTCTCTAGGAGAAGCAACATTTGAATTATTTCTTAAAATTCAGAAAGGTTTTAGATCTTGCAAAATGTTTGGCTTTGAATTAGAATGCTTATCAAGAGAATTTTATACTGGCATGATTTAGGACTTTATCCAAAGACAGATTTTCAATCTTATAAATTAAGAAATTCAAGTCTTACAAAATAAAATACTGATAATCTCTTCAAAATTTCTTTACTTTCTTTACAACTTCACATTCACCTTCAAACTTACAGAGCATGTAAAGTGTTATGCCTCTGACAATAAATGGACTAAAGGCATTTTTTTTATCTGACCTGATGTCATCTAAATGTGGTAAGGGTCTGGTTTTTCCCAAAAACAAAAACATAAAAGCAAACAAAAAAATCTACATGATCAGCTTTCACTGCAAGTGGAAAATTATAGAGCACAACTACCAGGAGGGTTTCTTTCTTTTTATTTTTTTTTAAAAAATAAAAAAAAAAAAAACCCACACACACAGAAATTTTAAGCGGCATAATAAGATTTTAAAAAAGGATGGAAAAGTGAAGCATTATAAATCAAAACTTACTGGTTAGCTCATTGCTTGTATCAGTGAGAACTTAAGAGGTCTACTGAAGGACTTTATGATGTCAGCCTCAACAGTCAAAGACTAAAGACAAAACCATAACCATAGGACTTGGAACTCAGATATAAAGTGGATACTCATCCTCACACTGCCTAAACTATTTGCAGGATTTAGTCTCATATTTGTAACCCACCTAGTCATTACATTCTTGGATACAGAAAATGAAATTTCATTTAACTAGTGGCATGGGCCACAGCCACAATGAAAACAAACTCTGGCCTGTTAAAAAAAAAAACAAAACACAATTAGGCTCAGCAACTTTGGCAGGTTGTTCAACTATCCCATTAAATCCACATCTCAACCCATGAAATGTTAAGAATGGGTTCTTTTTAAACAACATTCTGCAGGAAATACTTCTATGGGGATTGACTTTTCTTCTGCATAGTAGCTCTGCTTACCATAGACCTTGTAACAAGCTTCTGTTGTTGAACCACAGATGCAAAGACATTCTCTTGGCTAGTAATTCTGTTTCTAGGTCTCAGCCTGAAAATAAGTGTTGGAAAAATGGGAGGCTGGGGGAATCCTTTCCCCCATGACCTTGTGTACTATTTATAAAAATAGTTATATGGTTAGGACATTCAATCTTAAAGAAAAACAATGTTTTAAGGCACGTATAACACGTGAAATATGCAACACATTACTTTGTAACATTGGTCTCCTGAGTGCAAGTTAGGCCTGTACTGAAGGCTATGCTCTTCCTCCACTCCGCACATGCAGTGACCCTTCTTGCAAGTATCTGCTCAGTTATTTTCAGTTTCTTGAGTTCTTAATTTTCATGACATGGGACAGAGATTTTACAGAAAATTTTCCCACAAGTCAAGAAGAATGAATTTCAAACTTCTATACAGTAAGTTATATTCTAATGATAAAGATTTATATTTTTTTTTTTTTTTTAGGAAGAGGATGTACCTGAGGAGCAGGATTAAAAGCCGTTACTATTTATCAACACCAATTTGAAAGCACATTGGTAAACACTTCACATATCATCCCTCATGTCTCAATGAATTCACCTCACATTCACGCTGGGCCTCCTAGCAACTCTTCCTTTACAAATACATTTTTCCATTTACTAAAAACAATAATGAGAATGAGTCATTTCTGTAAAATACAATCCTTCACATACACCAGATGCCTAATGTTCCATGCTGTGAACAAGAAAAAAAAACCCTAATGCCTACTCAGATTGCTGTATTTATCTCAGAAGTCTGTCAGCGTTTTGCATCTTTTGTAAATGTTTTCTTCAGAATGTTTGATTTTTTTTTAATGTTAAGATCTTAATCTTGCTTGTAAAAATGTACTACCAAGTTCTGTAAGACCTAACATCTAATTAGCTCAGTTACTAGCAGCTTGAGAATTCCGCCCAAACAATGACCCAAAATTACTGTCTTTTAACAAGGGAGTAAAACAAATGGGAGAAAAAAACCCCAAACAAGTCAAAGCTTCAGAACTAAAAACACGAGCATTTCCTTATGTGTTTCAAGGCTTCCCCTTCCAATTCCACTGAATCTGTTCCAATAAACAAGGGGGGTTTTTTTTGGTATTATCTTTTTAAACCAGTCCTTACACTACTTCTATAAAAATCAAGCCTGAGTAGGTAGAACAGGCAGAACAGACAAGTAGAACTCCTTTCCCCTTCGTTCTTCTCTGTAACTAGTGGAACGTAAGTATACAAATCAAAAAACAAACAGTGAACAGAGAACTGGAGTAATTCACTCTGATGAAATTATACAACTGTTGGGTGGGATGTTCAACCAGTCACTGAAAATCAAAAGGAAGTAATTAGGAAGTCCAGTTTTAAGAAATGCATGCCTTTTTTTTCCAGAATAAGAGGATAACGGCAAAGCCCAGTTCTACCTTTACTTATTTTGTTTTCTTACAGAGGTGTTTCGTTAACTAAATCATTACAATTACAGCAGCCTGATGTTATTAGGTAAGTGATTAAAATAAAGGCACTTGCCTATAGCCACACATTACGTGTAAGGGAAGAACAGACCAGTGACACAGTAACAGGCAGACACGGATGCTATAGACCCTAAATTATTCATGACCTATTCAATCCAAAATAAAGTGGTCCTAGAAAATTAATTCCAGTAAGAAAGGAATGAAATTTTTAAGCTATCTCCACAAATAATTTAGTTCCTCTGCAAACCATATATTCAGCAACTGCAAATAATTAAGATGTAAAAGTAAAGATGAAAAAAAAAGGCATTTAATCAGTTCCTAATTAGATAAGTATGCCAGCTAACACAAAGGATGGCACTACTTTAGTGAAGAAAAACCAACAAACATTCCACACGCTGAAGAACACAAGAAAAGCATTTAACATCAATTAATTTCAAACAATAATTGAGTATTTCAAGTAGTGTTTTGTACACTTGCAAGAGCCATTTTGGATTTTGAAGTTACTTGTAATCTAGAAATAATCCAATTGTAAAACCTAAACAACAGTGCAGCTGTGTACTTTCAGTCTCTCTCATTTCCATAAGCACTAAAGCAGCCTATTTTTGCTCTTATTCTCATTTAGAACATTAAGACTCTAAAAACTATTCTGATGGGATTACACAGAATACGGTTGCTATTTTCACAGCCTGAGCTATCCGGACAAGAAAAACATTTTTGCCACAGAAAAAGAAGGAGCAGATCTTTACAACAACAGTAGCAGTTACAAACGCTGACATAAACTCCATCTTCAGCATAATAAACGTCACTGGGATTCTCTTTGGGAAAGCTACAGTTGCAAAACATTAATAATTAGGCTTAATGTATTTCAAAGCCAAATTATGGCAGCGGTACATGCCACAACAAAGAACGTTAAGTATCAAGTACACACATAATTTAACTACAACCAAACTGCAAAATATTTCTGATTTACAGCAAATTACTCAGAACACTGAATATATCCCAGTGCCGCTCTTACCTTTCTTAGCAGCATCTGTTCTCCGTCTTGCTGGCGACACCAGATCCTTTACAATCTGTAGCACTTGAATCATTGCTCGTTAGCAAGATCAAAGAGACTAGATGCTCCTCTAAAATTCCAACAGGTTTCATTACTACATGTTATTACATGGTTGTCTTCAATATGTTCAAGCAAAAGTGATGCAGGAAAAACTCGTGTACCTTCACAGAAAGATTTCTGCCTGACGACTCTACACTGGCTGGGGTGATGGATTTAAAGTGACTTCAGCACAAGGAGACAAAAAACTGCAAGCAGTCCTCAATGTATTTCTACAGAACATTTTACAATTATTTACTGCAGAGAATGCATACCATTTTCTCTAAGTTTTAAAGGAAACATTCACACCACAAATTAACTAAAGAAAACACGACTTGAAATGAAAGCCAACAGATGCAACATACTCCCCTAGGGTCAGCAGCCAAGAAGCACGTCTGCATCTTCTTTTAAAGTCTTTCTCAATACATGAAATTTCATGTAATGCTTTAAGAGGGCTACTGGTGCAGCACAGAACCAGCGTCAGACCCACTAACAGAATTAAAATTAAATCCAGCTTGCTAAACTCCATCAGGCACAAGCAAGCACCTGCTAAAGAGAGTAATTCGCTTCCTTTTCTCCACCCTCAAACACACACCTCTGACACCCTTGTACGTGACAGGAATTCTCGCACACTAGGAGGGAGGCTCGCTGGAAATCCTGGGAGTATTTCAGCCGTTCTTCTCTCTCCCACCACCAGAGGCCCAGAGAACTATTTCAGCTAAGGTATTATCATTACTTCTGTCAGGTAATTTTAAGCAGACAAATTGCAGTATGTGCCCCACAACATTTTTAATGCCGTCTGGAAAACGTACAAAGGCACTTCAAAAGTACCTTCTGTCAAAGCCTCTACAGAGCTAACAGAAAAAAATCATGAGAAATCGTGTTTTATACGACTGCGTTAAATAACTGTCAGCCCTGAAGAGGCCCTGTGAACACTTTAGAAACTGAATTCCTACACAGCATTGTGAGGCCTTGCCTACTACACAAAGAGAGCAATTTAGGAAGCCAACTACATTTTCTGAAAACCGTAACATTAAAACAAACCACAGGCCACAGTCGAGGCACAGCAAGATGTATTCTCTGGCCTTTAGACCTTCTGTTCCTGCTGCTTAAGTGTTAGATGGGGGGTGGGGGGGAGAGGTCAGCTCTTTCCATTTCCAGCTGCTGATGACAAGCGTTTCAGATTTTAAATTTGCTGGCGTATTTATCCAAATGCATGTCAGTCTCTTGAAACACACACAGCATAGGCATGACAAACTGTTTCTATTATGTTAGCCTCATTTACAGCCTGCCCATGAATCCACCTCTGCCAGAAGTAATAGCAACCCAAAGTACTATTGTATTTGGTTTGGCAAAACAAGTAAAATCACTCTCTGACAAGCTATCCGGTTTCTTCTCCCACCCTGCAAATACTCAAGTGTCCGCTCAATAGGAAGCTTGCAGACATACTGTGCCACTGTAACTCATCTCTTCGCAAAAAAGGATTTTTCAAACCATTAGAAACAGAACTCTCAACTTTCTATATTAATTTTTAACTCCTGTACCTAAACTTAAATTCCAGGTTCCAAAGAAATTACTTTATATGTAGAGCGGTAAGGAAAATATTACTATAAACAGCTGTTTCCAAAACAACTGTAATTTCAAAACATTTAAGTAAAATGTAGAATGCAGGGTTGTCCAGTAAAGTTTACCCGAACGTCCTTTCCTTAACAATCCAGTCCTCAAAATTCCTGCTCTAAGAACTTTCCCACCATTCTCTTGCCATGATGTGGTCTGTCTTTATTTAGTTGGGTTATCAAACAACTTGTCTTCAAGTTAAAGACAAACTCAAAGGACAGGCATTACTTACAGCGGTATTACATTGCAAATTTCCTCTTAAAAGGTGGCTTCTAAGTTTATGGTTCACAGAAGAACATGACTACCTGTACAGCACTACTAAACATTTGATGGTCCTTAATAAACCTATTAAGGATAGAGGAAAAAAAAAAAAAAAAAAAAAAGAGGGGAGGGGGTAGGGAGTAAGGTCGAGTAAAATCTTCAGTAATAACATCTGCTTAACCAACTAAAGCTAAGGATACCTTGCAGATCCTGAAGCTGATTTCAAACTGAACTAACTGAACAGCAACGTTCTCAAGTGTTGGAATCGGGAGAGGATGTTGGACTGACAAAGCGTAACAGTGGGAAAGGGGGAGCAGAGGAAGACAGAAAAGAATAGAAGACAAGCTTTGTACTTGCTTTGGTGTCAAAATTACTTTAAAAAAGAAATGGGGCACTTCAGTAGCTTGAAATTAACACCCAGGAAAGGGTTACAGCTATTCCCAACCGCAAAAAGGGAAGTTGCTCCCCTTTCTTTGAAACTATCCCTTGTCCTGCTGGTAACAAAGATGACTCACTGGAAAAGGTCTCTTAGATGATTTGCAGGTCTAGTAGATGAAGGTGGGAGCACAAAGCCAGTACCGACTAAAGTTTGCAAAATATCCATTAGAAAGGCTTCCATCCCATGGTCACAGTATCTCTCTCTCTCTCCACCAGTGGCAGCGGGATTTTAAACTGTAAAAGCCTGCTCTGAGCTTTCAAGAGACACAAGAACTTGAGACTGGAAATCATTTTCACACACGTCTGCTTCCCTCAACATGAAATAATCTCTAAAGATAGTATGCACAGTAGTTTCCCTCTTCTTTGCTATGGAAATGGTCATGTAGAAAGAAACTGGGGGAAAAAGGGGGAGGAGAAACTTTACAATGAATTTATGAAAAGGTAAACAACTTTACATTGCACACAGGATATTTAGTAAAGAAAGAAAATAATGTGTCTGAAGCAGGGCCATGGAGTTTATGATAAACAATGTAACAAACTTAGATAAATCAATCAAATTATACAAGCTTTGTGGCTGCTACTTCCCTTTCCTCAAATCAATTTATACACCTGCCAAGACGGTAACACTAAACCTGTTTTAGAAAAGTGGCAATACCAAAAGGACTCCCAAGAAACAAAACAGTCTAACTAGCTAAATCACGTAATTCCATCTGTTACTCCTGAGTGATAACTTGGTTATAGTTCACCCTAATCTTTGCATCACTAAACCCAACTGTTATTTCCATATAATCTGTCACCAGACCTGCCATCTCTCAGGCCACATCCTAACAAAGCACAAACCATGAGCAAGGATATTCAACAAAAGTTCACAGCAATTCTGACAGATACACAAGGTAAACCAAAGAAACCATGTCATAAATTCAGTGGAACAATTTAAGTAGATTCTGTTTGGGAAGAAAAGTGTTATATATTCGGTGTGTAACACATGAATTTCTGCTAAGCATTTTTCATCTCCAACAGCTAGTTTGCTAAGCAATATGTGCCTGATGATGTTCCTGCATTTTGCTTTTCTTCCTTAGCTTCAAAACTGTGGGGAATATAGAAACTGTGCACGTTATCAACCTGATGAAACACATTGGTATGAGAAGGAACAGTTAACCAGGATGGGATTTTATTGATCACCATGTGCAGCCTTTGACCTCTCCTAACCATAATAAAAAGAATGACCTGTATCCTGATTAGTCAGCTATCATCACTTAAAATAAAAATGCTTCCTCTAATGTAACTATAATTACCTGGTCTTTGAAAGTAGTTCTTTTTCAGAAAGCATATTGCCAGGATGTAATATATTTACAGCACAAAACATGCTGCAAAAGTATGGCTCAATTGGTATTTGTCAAATGACACTTTGAAAAGAGGTGGGGGGATCAGTTTTCCTCAAACTTCATATATTCTCCTTCACTCTCTTCTTATAGTCTGTAATGTTTATCTATTCATGGCATTCTATCTAGGCTTTTAAAAAAAAAAAAAAAAAAAAACACATTAAGAACCCTCAGGGTAATCCCAGGCAGCATTGCAGCTACCCAAAAGAGTGCCTGCTTGTGCCCTCATTTACAGAAAAAAAGATGTGCAAGCTACTAAAATAAATAAAAAAAACACCCACACAAAAACCACACTAGAGTGGCTTGAGGGCATTCATTCATACGAACAATAGGCCTGCACACATTTTATGCGAGATGCAAAGTTACTGTGACCATTCTTTTTCCATCTCACACCAACCTGAACTGTCCAGAATTCAGGCTGCATACAGATTATTCCACTACATATCTGCAGAAACCTGTGCAGATCTGTCTTCATAATCCTACCTTACGCTCCCCATAGCTAGAATTATTTATGTCCTTTTTCTTACCTGCTAGACTCTAAACATGGTTAAGATACCAAGCTTTCAGGCCTGACTCACCCAAAGAAATGGACAGCCCATATCGTAACAGCTGGCACAGTACACGCCCGAGATCCTGCCCTGTTGCTACCTGTTTCAATGGAAACGGGATCAAGCTTTAAGTCTTGCTGCTATCATCTAGAAAGCGGATAAATACACATACAAAACACTCCTCCTGGTCTCTCTTTAGTTCTGCAAAAGAGCAAAGTCTGACGTTACAGGTGGGAGATGGGGAGTTACAAAAGCAAGGGTCCATTTGCTCTTTGGACCCTTCTTTCTACATCTGAAAGGTACAGGTGGTGTTTCCATGCGTTACAAGGTCAGTGGGACTATTCATAAGGGCTATAAAAAGTCAAGCACCACCAAAAGCAAGGGCACCTGTTCCTAATGACCGATCTGACAGTTTGCTTTAAAAGCTGCAATTTCAGAAACCACACATGGAACAACTGCTTCATCCTCCCTCCCATTTTAGCAAAGGTGCTCAAAAAACCAAGATTTTCTTATCAGGAACAACAACTATTTCATAAGCAAGCAAAACTTTTTCAAGAACAGATTAGTTTAAAGGATTAAGGAAATACAAGTAAGGCACATTAGCTGGGAAAAGATTCTTTAAATATCAAACAGAAGGAACAGCATACTGTAAAAACATTTGCATAGCGAGTTCACAGTAAAAAACACATATTTCTTGCAAAAAAAAATAATACATTCAGATAAAGTTTACCTAGCAGCTAAGTCCTGGCAATATCTTAAGTATCAATAGAAACATTTTGTTTTACAATACTCCTGACTTCTGTCACAACCCGTCTTCAAATTAATCTCTCAAAATAAATAGGCATTGAGCTCCAAGACAGGCAATATATCATGATAGAAATTACTATTAAATCAGCCATAAAGTAGGTTATCTATCCTTTCTCACTAATATTTTGAATTAATTTTCCAGTCTATGAACTGAAGCCTACAGTTTTCATTAAGTTGTAAATAACTTACTGTACTTAGGAAAATTCTGGAGTCTCAGAACAGTAACCTACAAGTCTCTGAAATTCTACATTCTGATTACCATTATTTTCTACAGATGATTCTTTGACAGAAATGCACTACAGGGAACCATGGAAAAGATAAACTTAACGTTCTGGTGAAATCATATGTGGAATTCCGGTAGCCTTTCCTGGGAAACTGTTTGCACTAGTGATATGACTCTATTATTCAAGGCATTCATTTTTCAAAGACAACTATGCATTTTGCAAGGCATCCATAAAAAAAAAAAAAATAAATTTCCTCATAGTCTGAATGGTCCTACAGAGTCAGTAAATGTCAGTAACTGCTTAATTCAACAGAATTTGCATTCGGTTTGAAGTATTTTTTTTTCCTTCATTTTTGTCACTTTTGCTGCCACTTTTAAAACATGAAACTGCTGTAGATATATGACCCTCTTTCAGAAGAAATCTTGGAAGCGGAAAGAAGCTTAATCTAGAGGCTGGAGAAGTAATAGATAGCTTTCTGTAATAATTATTTATCTAAGTGAACGCTGATTAAAGAGGATGAGAGACATTTGTTCACATTTTTTTTAAAGTCTGTTTTTCTTTCTACTACATACGGTAAAGCTGTTCATTAAATACAAAATGATTGAGAACTTAAAAAAAAACCAGTCAATGACATTAAATCCATTTGTTCCAGACAAAAACTTAATAACAAAAAAAAAAAAAAAAAAAAAAAAAGCTAAAAAAGCAGAAGAGAGAAAAACACATAGCTATGTTCAGCAGACATTACTGCACATGGTAAAAGAAACTACACATTGCAAAATCCCGTCACTGCACAATACTCTTACTGTTATCCTTCTTACTCAATTCATGTTATTTTTTACCCCCCTCAGCACTTGCTACAACACATTCTGGAAGTGGATCTATATGATAACAAGAGAGACGGCAACTTTCCCAGAGAGCCACAACGAAGCCAAGGGAACTGCCCATCTGGATCACTTTTATCACCCTCCTGATACAGACACTAATGGAGATCAGTATCAGAAGTTTCTGTTCAAATATGTCTTGATAAAAAAAAGTCGCACATACATATATTTTATTTTTTCCTCCCGACAGATGTGTTTTATACCTGTCACCTCCACGAGCTAAATATGGGCACTGCTTAGTCTTTGCTCACATACTTACTGTAAAACTGTACCATCAGATTTAGACATACCAGTGCATCTAAACTACACAGTTTAGCAACAGTTTAAAAGGGTTGCAAAAGCTCTTAAATAATTAACGTGGAAAAACTTGTCAAAAGGAATAGCTTAAGCTACAGTGCAGAACTCCTTAGATACAACAGAGGGGTACCTCATGTCTTTTGGAACTATGTGATTAGGATGGTGTTAAGCAAGCTACATAGATGTTATGATAAAGAGTAATTATAGAACCCCAGATTCTTATTATTGATCTTCAAATTTATCCTATTCTTGCTCCTCTCCCTCTCACCCATGTCCTTCAAAAGGTAAAAGGCCACTTTATAAGGTACAGTAATCTAGTAAATAAAGCACCAACAAAGCAAATGTCATTTTCCCCAATAAAAGTTGTATCTAACCAGCTCATTTTAAACACATGAGAAAATATGGGGGGTTTAAAACAGAGGAAGGAAAAAGCATGTTAGTACAAGATCTCATCTCAGTGAATGCACACAGCCCAGAGAATTTCTCAGTCTCCCTCAGATGACAGTCCAAATCTTCATACAGTTTTAGCTGCAAATTATAATTATTTTGAGAAGAAATTTCTATGCTAGAAGTCTCAAAAAGAAAGCAAATGTTCATGAAGTTGTAATCACAGCAACAAAAAAGTTTTAAAAGATTTTTTCCAAACAGAATATGCAGCATTTCCTGCATATGAAGCATTCCAAACAGAATATACAGAAATTTTGCATTTTACAGATTGGGTCACAGCTACACTATTAATCAATACATTTATCTTAAAGCTAAAGGATATTATAAAATATTCTGTCAAACCTAAGCATACAGAAAGACACACCAATTATTAGAAGAGATTTTTTTTCTGTTTGCAATATTAAACAAAAATCAAAAGTATTACCAGCTTATATGTGTCAATACTGAAGTCAAAGTAAATTCATTAGTTTAATCTGGCAAAGATTAATAAAAGTGAATGTGAATGTGTGTTCAATTCAGAGGAAAAAAAAAAAAAAGATAAAAACTTTGCTTTTAATTTAAACCCTTACTTCTTGGTTTCCTGTTGAAAAGGATATGAATGAGACTAAGAATCTCTCACGTCCTTGAAGCAAATTAAACCTACAAAATTCTGTGCATCTGTTAGCAGGATTAATCCTGTACTGCATGTAACATTTCTATGTTGATATTTAATCCAAGTAATAAAATGCAGCTGTCCCCAGTCACCAGGAAGAACACCAAACCTTATTAATCCACTTTTACTAACCTCACATATTTGCACGCTTAATTTGTGTAGCAAATAATCTATGGTATGGCCTTCTCTATCTGCAATAAAAATCAAAGTTTTCAAATACTTCATAATAGGCTAATCTAACACTAAAGAAATACCTATTTACACAGATATAGTTTACCTATTGATGAAAAAACTGTTATAAAGAGACAGATACTAGGGAGGACAGAATTTAGCCTTTCAAAAGCAACTGAAGGAAATGAGTCTGTAGGTCACAGATCAGAAGTGATCCACCCTCCTCGGTAAGGAAGCACACCCGGGTCTGTTCCCTTGCTGCAGCTCTGTTCTAATGGGAGACACCATTATCTGTTCCCTTTCAGACTTCATATAATCATAGAATCATAGAAAGGTCTGGGTTGGAAGGGACCCCAAGGATCACAGAGTTCCAACCCCCCCTGCCACAGGCAGGGACACCAACCTCCAGGCCTGGATCTACACAAGGTTGCCCGGGGCCCCGTCCAACCTGGCCTTGAACACCTCCAGGCATGGGGCATCCACCACCTCTCTGGGCAGCCTGTTCCAGCACCTCACCACTCTCTCCGTAAAAAACTTCCCCCTAATATCTAATTTAAACCTTCCTTCCTTCCTTCAGCTTCAATCCATTCCCCCTTGTCCAGACTTCTGCCTCCTGCTGTCCTTTCATTCACTCTGAAAATGCAGTCTTTGAAAACGTATTTTAACTAACGTATTTCAAATCCGAGCCCAGTACTTGAATATGAGAGTCATGTTAACTGTGACTACTTAAGGCTAATGCTAGAGTTATATTTGAGAGATGTGTTTTTATGGCTCTGTTTTGCCTCTGTTCTTATGAATGGATTTATTTAGTAGTGCGCTGTAACTAGCACGTCACACTTGCTTCACATACAATCCTATTTCCCATAAAGCATATACACGGCTCAGCTACTAACAAAGAGTTCTCCTACTCCCTCATCAATGAAAAAACTTTGGGGAACCATCTGGGCACAACACAGCTGGCAGATAAGCTATGCTAGGGCTAGGCAGAGGCAGGAAGCAGCAGTGAGAAACAGGCTTCACTATCCAGCTTCACTTCAAGGCAACCAAACCATCCAACTGAAGAACGTCTTACCTACCTACTACAAGAGCCAAGACAGAGGAACTGTACGTGCCCTAGTGACTCGGTCCCAACTTTGGCAGACAGCAGTCTGTAGTATGTTTACTATTCTCCATGCTCTCTCTGTAGCTGTAGAGAAAAAAATCAAGCCAAGATTCAGCCAAGAACTGCCCATAGTCCAGATAAGAAGGGACTGAACTGCATCACTCTACCCAATATTCTACTTCGGCACTTTAATCCACTGTCTTAACTACCAGTGCTACTACACGAGTGTTAAAGGAACAGAAAAAGAAGTGCCATCATCCTCCATTTGCAGTAGATTTATCATTGAACTTGATCTGTTAGGTTTCACTGAACACACAGGTAACCTGGCCTTGCTATACCATCTTCTAGGACCACTGAATATATAGCATTAAACAAAAACAAAATTAAGAGCTAGTTCTTCAAAATGGATGTCCCACTTAATGATCAATGCATTTAAAAAAGAACCAAAAAATTAACCAAACCACCCCCCACAAAAAAAAAAAAAAAAAAAAAACAACACAAAAAAACAAAACACCACAACACCACAAACAACAATAAACAACCCACCACACCCTCAGAGGGAGTTGTTTCACAGAAATGTTATTTCTTAGTTTGTTTTAATGCAGGGGGAATAAACAAATATTTTGCTCTACAAAAGAAGTACTTTCCTATTACATAGTTAAAGTAAAAACTACAGATATTTTTGTCATTGCATTCAGCATAGAAGAGATTATGGTGGGGGAAGAAAGTGGGGAGGAACTAAAAAGCAAAAATTGACACTTTCCAGTTTGTACTTAATTTTTCCTCTCCCATGCCTCAAGACTAACCTCAATGTCCTTTAAATACTCTTACAGTAACTTGTAACTGGGGGCGGGGGAGAGGAAACTAAAAGCTTGTCTAGTTTTTATGACCAGATATAAATTAATATGAAATATAACCACTCTAAGCGTGCAAGGCAAGCAGGGTCTGCAGAACAGCCTGAACACCAAGTACGGCTGTAGCACAGCATCACTGATGAGAACAGAGAGCCGCAGCTGACAAGCGTCACCTCCAAAAACTAAGTTTGGGGGAAGGCAAAGAAGGAGAGTTCTGTGTACATACAGCTCAAACAGCAGCATCATAAAATAATACCCCTCAAATAATGCTGTGAAATACTCTGCTACCAAAAAAGCATAAAAGGAGAGAGAAGGGGAAAAGCTTTATATTGAATGCAACAGAAGACATTCTGGTGAGAGACTTATTTCCCTATGTCTCTAAAAATTCTGGGAAGTCTGACTCCTGCTCAGAAAAGCTCTGAGTGAGCCTTTCAGCACTCTACCACGGAATTAGGCAGGTTTTCAAAGAGCTTTTCAAGGGTAAAACAGAAAGACTGCATTCAAGAATCCTCTCCTATGGCAAACCAAAGTGCTTTATTAAAACAAAGTGCCCTTTTATATTAGTGATCTATTACACTAATGACTGCACTGGCCAAAAGCACTGGAGATTCTACAGCATGTTGGTATGCCTTCCATTCCAGAGAATAAGGATGTCCCACAAAATAAAACAGGTGAAAAAGACACCACACCCACCAAATAAAAACACCACACCCACAAAAACACAAAACAAATCACACGCAAAAAAAAAAAAAAATCAAATCAAACCAAAAAAAACCCACAAACAACAACATAAAAACCCCACACACACACCCAGGCAACACACCAGCTTCCCAAACCAGCCTGGAAAACCTGCACAGCTTTCTGCTTGCTTCAGGAATTTTGAGCAGGATAGGTACAGGCATACCAATAGCATTGAAACAATTCCAGTGCTATCTTGTCAGTCTCCCACATAACTCTAAGAATTAAAATATCTTAATTATAGGGGGCTCTTTTGCAGTGAGAGATTAAACAAACTTTATAATTGACAGATTGATAGGATATCACTTAAGTGCAGCTACTTTGTTTACACAAACAACTGCAACCACCCTTTAAACGCTGAAAGGACAACACACTGGATAGTTTAAGTAAAGAAAAGATCTTAAATTTAAACAAACACAGAGCCAGTCACGGAGCCAGTAATCCTGCTGGGATTACTTGCATAACCCCATTTATGGCAACAACCCCAAATATTTTCCATCCGTGCTGCAAATCAAAGAAGTTGTTTCCTATCAAAAATCGGGTAAAGAATGTCAGAGTAGATTTTCTTGAAACACAGTCAATTTAGCTTAAAATAAACACATACCTTGTAAATCAAGTGTTTCATTTCTTGAGTATAAACATAAATAACATAAAATGAGGCTACAGCTCACTTATTTTTCTTATCTGTGTTAAAGTTACACTAATGAGCAGCAATAGCTTCACTTTTCCAACACAGTGGACCATATTATTCAATCATTTGTACAGAAAGGGAGAACAACATGACTCACAACAGGCAAGGAAAGTCCTCTAAATACCTCCCTTAACACTGCTCTTGGAAATCTTCAGCCCATTTCCAATCCTTCATCTGACTTGACTGTTGTTTTGTGAATTCTCTAATTCAATAGGAAATTATAACACCACTAGGGAGCTTAATACTGCAGCCTCTAGAAAGTCCTCCCTGCAGTAAATAGAGTAACACTGTTCTGTGTCTACACAGTGCCTTATGCAAAGAGGGGGGTGCTTGCCCAAACATCGACATTTATAGCTCTCGCTTTTCAGCCGTATTTTAGCTGTGAGTTTCTGCATCCTTCCCCCTTTGGAATGTACTTGAACACCACCCTCAACTTATCACAGGATGAATAAGATCCTAGAAATATGAATTGCTTACATAGTGGTGGATACTTGATACTCACTCCAGAGAACAAGGTTACAGTGTTCTTTGCTACTTACTCTTTCTGCTGCAGGAGTACCAAAGACCCACAATAAAGACATTATTGTGCCATGTTCTGTATAAAGGAGTACAGAGATAGGCCCAAAGACCAAGATTTAAGTTAAAAAAAAAAAAAAACAACCACCCACAACTGCAACAGGAGAGTATTATCATGCCAAAGAGATGTACTTCTGTGTGCACCAATTAGTCATAAGAATTCAGCAGTCCTTACTGGCCATCAATCAAAACAGTGAGAGGCAGACACATTTAGAAAGAGGATGCTCTCCCTCTCTACATACACACATAAAGGAATTGTCATGTATTTTATGTGAGTATATCATTTAGGATATTAAAAAATATATAAA
>KL281128.1:1266-19422 GCA_000699545.1 Podiceps cristatus
GTAGTGGGAAGCCGGGATACTGGAGGAGCTGATGATCTGATCTACTTGGATGTAAATCTCTCTGCCTTTCCCAGAAGGAGGAACAAGATTAGAGTACGGTTTGTAATTAATCAATATTTGCTGAGCACCTTCTTGAAGGTTCCCACAGGGTATCAGTGGACCAAACTGGATGCAGAGGAGGATTAGTGCGGTGCTGTCACTGGTTGCTCCCACAGGATACTGGAGGAGCTGATGATCTGATCTACTTGGATGTAAATCTCTCTGCCTTTCCCAGAAGGAGGAACAAGATTAGAGTACGGTTTGTAATTAATCAATATTTGCTGAGCACCTTCTTGAAGGTTCCCACAGGGTATCAGTGGACCAAACTGGATGCAGAGGAGGATTAGTGCGGTGCTGTCACTGGTTGCTCCCACAAACCTGTTGCCTGTAACGCCTTGGGAGCGCAAAGGCAATGTGGCTGCAGGACCAGCATTGGGGATTCAAAGCTCTGAAACGTCCCGTTGGTGCCAGTGAAATGGCTGAAGAGGTAGGGCTCTGATTTTTGGGAGCAGCTTGTAGCTCCGCGTGGCTGAGCAGCGTTCTCAGCACGGAGGGCTTGCTGCCCTGCCGGCAGATGTAAAAGTGGCTTCATGCAAGAGTGTGGAAGGGGATTTTGGTCCCTGCTGCCAAGGGGGGTGGTATGGCCATCGATCTCTGCATACCAGTGCAAACTGCTCCACTGTGGGAGCACAGCCTGGTCACGACATGGGGGTGAGATGCAAACAACCCCAATGCATACGATGACCCCTGTCTGCGAGCACTTAGCGTCTCTAACCTGAACGTGTAACTGCATCTTCAGGCCGCTGTGCCAGCAGAGCACAGCCCAGACGTACTCGCTAAGCTCCCACCCAGCTTCTGCTTTCAGCTGGCATTTGGTCCTTCATGCCAATGCATCCCCCAACCATGGCCCCAGCGCAAAGCAGAATTGAGAGATGGTAGAAGGAAGCTTCCAGGGTTAGCGATGCAGGCAAGGCACAGAGAAGTTGCTAATTCAAAGAAAGTATCAACATCCCCTTAATTCTGACCTGCAGCAATGCACTTAAGGAAGGAGCTGGTGAAATTATCTCAGCTGTCCAAACCTGCCTTGCTCTGCCAGGGGCTGTGAGAGCTGGGGTGTGTGTTGGGTAAAGTCCAGTGGGGAAACTTGGGTCTGCCATCCCACATAGTCACCAACTCGCCAAGTGTCCTTAGAGGCCACATCCAGGAGTGGGGCGTGAGGATCTTCTTCCCTTTTGTGCTGTGCCGCCTTCCAGAGGAAAGGAGGATGGTCAGCCACAGTAGGGTCACGTATACATGGGGTGGAGGAGCAATGTAATGCCCCAGGAAGCAGAGCAGGGCACCTGCTGAGACAGATGGAGCTTGTGCAGGAGACAATTGGGAGAGGGGAGACTTCCCTCATGGTCCCTTGGGGTGAGACCCCAACTTTACATTGGCTTATTCATCCTCTAGTTGTGCTGTGTCTCTTCCATAAGGACCATGTCTACGTTATCAGGTTGTGTGGACCAACAGAAGAGGGTCTGCAGAGTGGAGCAGTCGGTGAGCACATTTGCCAAACCATATCGTGTGTCCCCATGGGGTTACTGGGCTTCTGCCCTTGCGCACAATTCCCTGTCCCGTTAGATTCCAAATAAAAGGCTGATTACCCTATTGAGAGGAGGAATTATTTGAGGGAAAGGACGTCTCTGGAGGATTGATGCCAGCACTGAGACAGCAAGGGGAGACCAGAAAGAAGGCAATAGGGGGCTGGGATGGGGAAGGAACCCCTTGGGTTAGATACCTGGGGTCTAAAGACCCTCTTGAGGAAAAGTCAGAGTTGTTGTTTCAACTGCCTTGATTCCTGCCCCATCCTGTTCCCACAGAGCAGGTGCCACTGCAGGTCTTGCCTGGTGGGAGGGAGGGTGCTGAGGGCACCATGATGCTCCCCAGATCTCAGGGGAAGAGCTGCCATCTCAGCCCCCGAAAACCCAGCTGCCCTGCCCCAGAGGCACGAGTCCTGCAGCCAGAGACTGAGGTGGTTACTGCAGGGCTTGCGTAAGGAAAGCCACCATAATGGCTCTTTCTGCTGCCTTTCCCCACAAATAGCTGTGTTTTTTCATCTGACGCCTACTCATTTAGCTTAAGCTCAAATGGGTACTGGCTCCCAAGAAAATTTAAGCAGGTTTTTGTCGTTCGTGTTTTGTTTTTTTTTTTTTTTTTAAAGAGGCTGTTTTAATGTTAATTTATTTTTTTAATTGCTGCTTGTGGCACATTAGCTTCCAGAATGTCACTGGGATGCCAGGAGCTTTACAAATATGACTGAGAGACCCTGCTGGCTATGAAGTACAGCAGAGAGACAGGGAGAGAAGGGACATGCTTAGGTGGATCATCACATCAGTGGCAGAGTGAGGACCAAGCATTGAATCTCATTTAAAATAATTTCCTAGCAGTGGAATACAAGATACCAATGCAATCCTGTGGGACTGGCCACATGCGTCTGAGCCACCAGTCCATCTAGTCTGCATCCCTTCTCTGAAAACAACCGTGATTTCAGGCAGTACGTGGTCAGTCAAGTTGTCCTACTAGTGGGGAACTGCTTCTTTACCCCCACCAAGAGCAACCTGCACCGGTCCTTCACAATCCTCCTTCAGGAAGAGCTCCATGTCTTGAGGCTGGTCCTGACTTGCTGCGATTCTGTTCCAGCTGGAATTTCTTATTTCTCGACAGGCAGCAAGGAAACAGCAGAGAAAGGCAAGTGTGAGAGCATTTCCCCTGCTGAGCAGCCTGTCTGCAAAGAGAAATCCTCTACCTCTGTAATCACTGACTTTGCAATTGGAGAAATAGAGTTGGCTTGACCCACCTGGGAGAACGCAGCAACCTTGGTCATACAGTCCTGCCTGCCGTGGGGAAAAACCCAAACCAAGTCCCAGACAATACCCACCTCCTTCTCCCTGCCCTGGCAGTCTTGGCTGAGGGCAATGAAAGAGTTAAACAAGATGAGACAGACAAACAGATTAGGGGGGAGGGAGGATCCCAACCTGAGCCTGGCACCAGATGTACTGGAGCCCCTGCACCAAACATACACAGTATTTAATAATTCCTGAGAATTGCCATGGTAATGAAGCGCAGAGTCAGGTTGTTATGGTAACAGCCTTTTTTTTTTTTTTTTTTTAGGCAGGGAGGCATTACCCAGGTTGTAACCTCAATCCAGACTGAACACATTTCTGAGAGCCCAAAAAATAAAAAAAGAAGTAAAAGAAAATCAGATCAGATAAGTAACAGTTTCCTGCCTCTTGTCTGGCAGTTCTGGGCTTGTTCTGTAGGTAGGTGGAGGGAACCAGGTTGTTCCAGACACGCTTTGCCTCGGAAAGCCTGGGGATGGCTGGAGTGGATCTCCAAACCCAAGTGCCGATGGGGGTGAGGGCCTGGGTCCCTCTCATGGGTGGGTCTGGGATGCTCTGCCATCACCTGGTTTCCCAGCCAGACCTCTGGCCTGGCTTCAGGCATGTCCCCAGCTGGCTAACGGGAGGGACACGTGTCTCTCCAAGCACAGACACACAAGAGAACAGTCATAGACAAGCCCTCATCCCAGCCGAGCCCACAGAAGGACACTGTGATCCCAGGCCGCCTATGGTTACCCTCATCACAAGCGATGAAGGCCCCAAAGCTGGTCTTCCAAGGGGAAACAGGCAGTTTGGGGACTGGAGAGGAGGTAACAGACCACTTTTCCTAAAGCCGCATGACAGACCTAAGAAGAAAACATGGGTTTCCTGAGCTCTGGCAAGGTCTCACCATCAAGCAAGAACAGAAGTCTCTCGTGTCTCCCCCTGCCCTCCCATCAGTGGGCAAAAAGCCACTTCCGTCTCCCCTCCCAAGCTATCCCCTCCAGCAAGTGTGTCAGGTTTGTCCAGCTGATCCTCATATTGAATTTTAATTTAGTGCTGGTTAAATCAGCAGCTTTGTGAGCCCGTTTTCTATTAAGGAGGCTCAGGCAGTACATGTAGGGGTTCACTTAGCAGAGAAATGGCTTGGAATACGCAGTGCAATTACTCAGGAACATCGCTCCATAAATCCCCACTGCAGCTCAGTGTGGTTCTCCTGTATCGGCTGTGTGAGAGCCATTAGCCTCCAGATAAAGCCTCTGTAGCCCATTAGCTCTGCCAGAGAGGGACAAGTTGATGCCACGGGAGTTAGGTACTCAAGGGAGAACTGAGGCCAAACAATGACAGAATTCAAGAGCTGGCATTGCCTCGCAGCTTCGGAGACTTTTGCCTACAGTTTCTCTGTTTGAAAAGGAAGCGTTTCCCAGTTTCTGTGACTTCCCAGCTGCTTTGCTACTGTGGCTGCTGATGGCATTTTGGCCTGGAATTCCTTTGATCCCCGATCCTGCCCTGGCCCCATGCTTGAGCCTGCCTGGAGTTGCCAGCCTGGCACAGGGGTGCTCCCTACTGAGGTGTGCAGAGCACCTGGCACCCACCACGGAACCTGGGGGCCAGATTGCTCCTCACTTCCAAAGAATCGTGGGTTGTCCCTCTTGCTCTTTGCCAAATCAGAGTTGTTATGGGATTGTGTGAGCATTTAGAGTCCTTGGAATAAAACATCCATCTGTACTAGGAAAATCAATAGCGCCAGAAACGTTCCTGGCCACTAAAACTTGACTGATGATACTGTGAACTTGTGAGAACGGTTCTTGGTGTGGATCAGACCTGTGCCACAACCTGTCCTGAACAGCCCCCGGGCAGTGGCGAAACGGCAGAGTTAAAAGACCAGAGTGCATTCAAGGACGTTGCTCCGGACTGTGCTGGCTGGGCAGGGTGAGCATCGCGTTAGATTTGATGGATTTACATGCAGGTGTCGATGTCTTTAAAGCAGTTGTTTGGCTTTCTGAACCCAACTTGGTTTTCTCAAGCATGAATGAGAGATTGGAAACCGCTGGCTTTATTCCTGGAGAATATGTCTTTGGAAAAACAGCGAACACAGGGAAGCACAAAACATCCTCAACAGCCTTGAAAACTGCCTGTTCCGTGGTGTTGGATACATCTTTGGGTTCCCACTAGTTCCCCCATTAAGATGACTTGGCCAAGCAATTCCCTGGCAGTCTGGTCGAGTTTGTGCTCCTCTGATTTTAGAGACAGGCAATTTCTTGGACCTGTTTGTTCCATGAGCACATGGTTATGGAAAATTCAGTTAAGAGAAAATCAGAATGTTGCCAACAATCGGTATGGTTTGGCACATCCCCAAAGATATCGCTGTCAATGTGCTGGAAAGGGGTGGGGGCACTGGCAACACTCAAAGACATGAACACATATCTAAAGTGACTGTCTCTGACCTGAAAAACGCTGCTCATCTATATGTATTTCAGGCTGTAAGTATAACAGAATTCTAGCTTCAGAGATGCCTTTGCAGCTCTCATCCTTCCCAGAAGCTCATTAGTGTGGATGATGTTTTCACATCATTAATTTAAGGCAGGTTAATCAACAACAAAGCACAAATGTCTTTTTAATGACCAAGATTTTAGCACAGTAGTGCAAGAAGCTGAGATGGGTCTGCAAGGCCGTCTTGGCTGCAGGTCACAGATGACTTCAATGTGTAGGCAGCACTTTCAGCAGTCTTTGTCAGCCCATGGCATTCAGCTGGTCAGAATCACGAGTCCTGGCCATGGCAAAGTGCTCTCTGTTGGGGTGCAGTCAGGGAGCAGCTATTAAATCAAACAAGTTTCCTCGTTTTGAGTTAATGAGACCTGTCCGAACATTGCTTCTCAGATGAATGAGGTTCTCCTGTCCCAGTGACAACCTTTGAAGATACCACCTCTGCAGGTGGATTTACTCTCCTAGCAAAGAGCTGTGGGACTAGAAGAAACAGCACCAGAATCCCTTGTCAGATCTGCTTTTTCCTTCCATGGACTTACTGGCTGCTTATGATTTATGCAGTACCGTCTGTGCCTTGCTGATATGTGCCTTCAGTGAACGTCACCACTTTGGTTTTGCTCTGAGTGACTTCAGTGGGAAAGGAGATGAGATCTGTCCTTCCTCTGATGGTCCAGTTCTTTTGAAAGAGTCAAATACTGTGAGGACATGAGTTGTCATCTCATTCTAACTGTGGATGAAACACTGGAAGTGGAGATAATGAAGGCAATAATCATCAAAAGGCAGGAGAAACATCTACCCTGTGGCAGCAGGCAACCAGAGTGACCTTTCTGGAAAAGGGGCTAGAACTGCAGCTACACAACTCTGCTGCTTCATTAAAGAGCCAGTTTTGTTACCTTAGTGTGTCTGTTGGTATTGTTTGAGGCCGGTACACGAGTGGGGGTGGGAGGATGGATGCAGGTACTTGTGCAGAACACTGCACCTTCCAGGGAAACAAGGTGTGCGTGAAAGCAAGCTCAGAGCACTGTCCCTTTTCCATGACAGCTGCCTGGCTGGTGCTGGATGCTGGCTCTCTGCCCTGGCATGGCTCAAGCTTTCATGCACGTGGGGTTAAATCCAGACTCCTGGCAGGCTCCACAAGTGTTCACATCTTACAGGTTTCTGTGCAGCTGTGAGTACTCCCCTCTTGCCTCACCGAGTCCCCAAATGCAGGTTTAATAGGACAAGACAGCTGAAGAAGCAGGCAAAATGTAATTAGGCTTTAATTAGCTAAGTTCATTCTCTCAGATAATTGAAAATCGGACTAATTGGTTGCAATGAATTCCCAGTACAGCCAGCCATCCAGCCTGGTGTGTGCTATGCCAGCTGCCACACCACTGCATGAGGAGCAGCCTGGAAACCGAACACTACCACCCCCTGACCTGCAGTACTCTGCAGGGCCCAGTTCCTCATCTCCAGATGTTAAAACCCCTAAACCCCCCAGGCTGCAGTGAGGGTGGTGTGGTGACCCGTGTACACAGCGAGGCTCTTTGTTCTTCACCCCACACTTCACAAACTAGGGAGCTGCTGGGCCACTAACCTCACAGCCGCGGGCAGGAGCATGAAGCACTCCTAGTGTGATGGGACCTACCCCGGGCCATCTGCAGCACGCTAGAGGATTACAGCTGGGAAGGACCATAGGTTTTATCTCCGCTTGCCTCCGTCATGACTACAGCAGGGAAGCAGCTGGCTGGCCTTGAAGACTGGTCAGTGCTGAATCAACTGTGCCGATTGCCCCTTCTCCCGTCTCTGCCGCTCAGTCTGTCTCAGCTGGTGGGTTTCCAAAAGCTCTGTTTCACAATCAGTGCTGCCCTGGGCTGATGGAAACCTCTAGGGTACAAGCTGGAGTTGGCCGTGACACTTCTAGATCTGCCTTGGCAATGCTTTCTGGTAGAAAACCATAGATTTAGTAGCCTCTGGCTGTACTGGAGCTCCCTTCTACCTGGACGAAACTGAACGCCTCCACCATGAATGTCACAAGGCAAAGAGGAGCTTCAGGAAATAGGATGCTTTGCCCACGTGGACAAAATTTTTCTAGCAAGTCTGGAGTGTGAGATGTGAGACTCCACATCCCTGTTTCAGGGAGAAAAGGCTTGGTATTTGGTACAGAAGGCAGTTTCCCAGTAGCCAGGGATAGTTCAGCGAGGTTGCACGTGTAGGAACAAATGTGATGTTCCTTTCATCGCAGTGCTTCAAGGGTCATGCCCAGAAAAACGCTGGACTTATTCTGCATCCTTGGCTCAAATTTCCCTTCTCTCCCACTTCTAGGCAGCGTGCTGTGTGCCAGGTGGCTGCGTTTCATGACGGAGATTATAAAGTGCCTGGGGAAACAAGGCATGGGGGGATGAAAAAATATGCACATATTTCACTCAGTGCTGACTGTTTGTCATCTTGTACAGAAATGTAATTATCACTGGGGTGGGCAGGGGGTGCAGAAGGAAGGTACCAATCACCTTTCCACCATTCCTGTAGCTTGTGGCTTTTTTTCACACTTCCATCTGCCTGGGCTGTATCGCTAGGAATATTTTTTTTGTTTTGGGGTTAAAACCATTTCCAGCTTTACATGCTTCCCAAATGAATGGGGAGAAACAAGAAAGAAGGCAGGTCTGTGGTGGCTGGGTGCTCTAGATGTTGCTACAGCTTCAAGTCAAGACCTGACATCTCATTTTTCCCTTGGGTTGCAACGCAATTCCAAAGTACTCCTCTGCACCGAGCACATTTCACGGTGGGATGGATGGCTCTGCCCACTCCCATCCTCTTCTGTTTGAGGTGCTGATTTCAAAGCACTTCACGCTATAGATGAAGTCTCCAGTGCTGCTGGCTGAGCCACAACACACCCAGCTCCTTGGCTCTAGGTGGAGCAGCAAAGGCTGACGGGAGAAAGAAGTCAGCAAGAACCTGCTTAGGAATTTGCCATATGCACAGTTACTGTAAATGGCTCAGGCCCGCTGCCTGCAGGTGTCTTATTTCAGGGCTTTAGGATGACTAATAGCTCCATTATTGTCTGCAAGGTATATACCAGGTTGCCCTTTAACAGGCAGGAGGGAACAACACTGGCAACAAAACACAAAGAAACACAGCTGGCCATTTGGATGCACTGGGCCAAAGACCCTTTTTATAGCTCCCTCCTCATGTGCAGGGGCTTGTGGGATGAAGAAATCGAAGAACAGCAATGCCAAAGCTCAGCTCTTTGTTCCGGTGGAAATGCCCAGCTGAGCCTCGCAGTTATGGCCATTTCTGGAGGAGGGGATCATTTAGGACTGCGTTTAGGACTGCGCTTTCATGTGCTAAAGCTTGTGGCAACTACAGCTTAGAGCATCCCCAGCTCCTTGCATCCTTGCTGACTCTTTGTGCCTCCCTCCTTCACAGATAGGGGAGTCAAGCTGTGAACCAGATGAGGCAACCTGAAAAAAATCATAGTAAACTAACACTAAACATAGGTTTCCATGTTGGTCAGTCCGTTCTCTGGTTCACCACGCAGCCCCCAGGCAGCACTGCCGGCACAGCTGACAGGAACGGTGTCCTGCAGGAAAGAGGAGGGCAAGGCTGTCACATGGTGAAAGCTATTTCTCAAGCTCCCCAGAAAACAGCTTTAGAAGTTCTCCCTCAGCTTTGGACCCACTAAAACCCCAAGACCATTCCTGTATAGCTGCTGCCGATCCACTGCCCCCCATCCACAATTTGTAGATGATCTCTGCAGGTTTGCAGACCTCTGCCTTTGCTCCTAGTGAACCCCATCACAGGGACTATTTCAGCTCCATTTCTCTGTTTTACTGGGCTCCTTTCGAACTCTCATCTTGTCTTGCATTACTCACACCTCTCCTCCCACTGCGGGGTGTCTGCAAACGCATTACACATCCTGCTCTCCTTTGTTCAAGCCACCATACAGTCCTTGTGCAGAAGCCCCTTCTTCTCTGGTAGCTTCTCCCTTGCTTTGCTTTTCTGGGTGCGATGAGGCATTTTCAGGAAACACAGGTAGCACACCACCAAGTTTGCCCGCTAAAATAGCAATAAGTGCCTTGCCCAAAGCCACTTACATCGGACCTGTTGCTCCTTTACTCAGCTTCAAGTCTTCAGTGTAGATCAGTTCACTGCAGTGGAGCTGGGAAGTTGAACTCCCGCTTTGAATTTGGATCATAATGCAGAGATGGTGGGAGTATGTGGCATTGGTTTCCTGCTGGTGGGTAATTCTGGAGCTTGGGAAATAAACGGAAAGAGACAAAACATTAAAAACTCATCATAAAACTTGACTTGCTTTGCCCTAGTCCGGATACCACACGTCGTTTCCATTTCTCAGGCTTTTTCTCCCTTGTTTTAGTCCCCATTTATTTGAATGTGACAAGAAAAAAAATTTATTGTAAAATTGGCCCTTGTCACTTTACCTATGTCAAAATGTCTAACCTCCTCTTCTTGCCCATCCTCCCCCCATTTTCCTACAAATTTTCTCCCTTTTCCCAGCTGGGATAATCTCCCTGTGAATCCAGGCTACTCCAAGGAAATGTTTCCACTTAAAAATATCCTAGGGCAACCAATTCTAAGCCATTCCTGTCATGGTTTGCTTTGTGTGGGTCTCCTGCAAGTTATTTCCTTCTGAAGTCCCAAGCCCAATCGAAGAGAATTACCTGTCTTTTTAATCAAGAAATAATTTCAGCTGGGTAATGAATTGCCTGAGAAATGAATACGGAAGGAGCCAAAGCCCTCTGATGAAACAGCGCCAGTGCTGCGCTATTAATGCTCCTTATGAAATGTGTCAAAACTCTGCCAGCATTCGCCGTGTCTGCTCTGGGGACTCTGCCTCGTGACTAGGAAAATGAGAAGACAGCGAGGGAAGTATGTCCAGAGCAGGGCTTGAGGTAAACATCTCCTGAAGGGCAGAGAGCTCTGGCATGGCTGCTGCACGGACGCTGAAAACAAGGAGCCCTTTGTGCTGCGCTGGGATTGAAACTGGCCCCGAGCACCTCACTGCTTTGTCTGCAGGCAGCCAGAAGCCCACCTTGCTGCTGAGAACAGGCTCCAAGCAGAATCACAGAATCATAGAAATGTCAAGGTTTGAAAAGACCCTTAAGGTCATCGAGTCCAACTGTTGAGTACGCACAGTCCCTGTGCAAAGCCCTGCTTGGCTATATCGGGTCCTGCACCGACTGCACGCTTCCACCAGCTGAGATGGCAACTTCATGATCGCACACCAGTAGAGGTGTGGGCAGCCCCCGGAGAAGGGGCTTCCCTCCTCCCGTCCCTTCTCCTGTGCCATCAGTGAGGCAGATCAGGGAGCCGGCAGAATATTGGGGCTGTTTGTCCTCGGTTCTCTGGATGAGCTCCCTGACCTGACTCACAGCGAGGATCCATTTACTGCCAGTGCCATCACAGGGAAGACAAGTGGGAAGGTGGGATCCTCCATCGGGCAGTGGCCTGCATCTCCCTGACCACAGCCTCGAGGTTGTGGCTGAATCTTCAGACGAATCAGCTCTCCATTGCGGAGGTCAGTGAGGCAGAGGAAGGAGTCCTGCAGCTGGAGACACTTAACACGGAGCAGCAACACGGCTGGTGGACACTGCTGCAGGGACTGAGCCCCACCGGTGGCTCGGGGTGCAGAGGGTGCCGTGTCCTGCCCCAGCAACGGAGCTGGCAGTCCCGATGCTGAACGCTGCCTGCCTGCTTGCGGGGTGGGATCTGGCGTCCCGCTCCTGCTGATCAACCAAAATAACTCCCTGTTTTTCCCAGCCAGCGCTGGGCTGGGATGTGTTTGGGAAGGCGACTGCAACACTGTGACAGATGGCCAAGAAAGCAACTGCTGTTTTTTATGTCACCTCCCTGTTTCCTCCTCTGCTGTCTCCTGCGCTGGAGGCGGTGTTTGGAGATGGTGCGTGCTGCCAGCACGCGGCTGGCGCCAGCGCAGCAGAGACAGCAGAAGGCTGGAGCAAGGTGCTGGCCACCTTGCGCACATTCCTCCCCCGGCTCTCTCAAGCTTTGTGACCTACATCAAGGCCTTTTCCTACAGGAATTTGTGCCAAAGATGGGGCTTGGAAGTGGACCGGTGCTAGAGGCGGAGTGTTTGCTCTTGCAGAACCACTGAAGAGCCCCCCCCAACCTGCCCACAACGACTGCTGGCCCAGCCTCTTTTCTTTTGCCCTGAAGAGACGGGTAGGCCACGAAAACTAGGCCAGGGTCTCCGTCTGAGACCTAGTGCCCAGTATTGGCTCTTCTTCTTACAGACCCAACGCTAACTGCGCATAGAGGACCCTGGGCAAGCCAAAGCTTCGATAAAAGCCAGTTTCTGAAACTCCTTGATATGCTGCTGCCTCTCCTCTGTCTTTATGCAAGTCACTCCATATCTTTGGGCAAGGGACCACTCGCCTCCTCTCCTGGGGCACAAACATCATGGCAGTGTTCAAGAAGGGCTAGGCTAGTGAGAGACGGAGCCCTAGATCCCTGATATACTGTGGGAATTCAGCAGGGAGAGAAGCATACTTCAGCAAGAGAAAGGGAGCACAGGGAAGCGGTGAATAAACCGCTATCACTTGGGTTGTACCTTGGCGAAAGCAGGAACGGCCCTGCGCAGGGACACAGGCATGAACCACACCAGCCCGGGCAGGTGGCCACTGCTCCACGCTGTGGGCTATGTTTCCACGGCAGGAGAGAGCTGCTTCTGCTGCACTGCTCGGCTGCCAGGACTCCAGCTCCTTTCGCAGCCTGGCTGGTGCGGAAGGAGTGACTGACATCTCTGTTTGGCACAGCGTCTATCTGCCTCCCGCTTCTGCCTTGTTGCACTTGGCAATTTTCCCCCTTTTCCCTCTGTTTTTCCACTAGGAGATCTCGCACTCCTCCGCCTTGGCAGCGGGTAGACAGACGAGAAGGGGTGGACAGATAGAGGGACTCAGAACAGCTCAGCAATGGGTCTCCTGACTCTCCCTGCATGCGATGGAGGAAAAGTCTCCCTGAATTCAAGGATCCCTGAATTCAGATCCCTGAATTCAAGGTTCTGGCACTGAGCAGTGGGGATCACTGGTGTTTAAGGCAGCCAGAGCCTCTTTTCCTAAGATGGGGAAACTGAAATCAGAGAGGCTGGAGAAAAATCAGTGTCACACCGGGTAAGAGAGCTATAAACCAGACTCAATTCTGTTGTGAGCTGTGAGCCCCCCAGGCCTGGGGAGCCCCAAAGGGCCCTGCCCAGCAGCTTCCAGCCCTGCGGCCCTGAGGACCAGGAGGTTGCAAGTGAAGGATGTGCAGCTGGCCGCAACTCTGCTTCGGGCTAGTGTTGTGCTGGGCTCTCTGGCACCTCAGAGCCCTGGGAGGTGTGACTCAAGGCCTGTCTAAAGATGATTCAGGAGAAGAAAGCAAGAGAGCGGGGGGCAGATATGAAGGTGGGGGAGCAGGGCAGGTACGATGAGAGGCAAATTCTGCAGAGAGGAAGCAGAAGGTAGGGAGAGGCAGAGAGGAGCTGGTCTGCACCCACACACCCAGGCCCTTCCCCGCAGCAGGAGCATTGAAATGGAAATGACTTGCTATTTACAGTGCCAGTATCCTTCCTGCTCCCTCCACGGAACCAGACTGGGGCCCTCCCTGCCCACCCTGGTTCCATGGAGGGAGCAGGAAGGATGTTGTGGGGAGCAGGCTCAGCTCCCTCATCCTCTCTGGACAGCACAAAACCTGTAACAGTGAAGAGGAGAAGCGTGCTCATAATTAAGCACATTCTGCCCTCGCCGTCCCTCTGTGCCACTCCATAGTTCAGGGATTTGGGAATAAGGCAAAGTGGGAGACATGGGGGCTGGGCAGACGAAGAGGTATTTAAAACCTCCCTAGAAGGTCCTGGTCATTATTCTGCAGCATTATTCCGCTATGCAAAGAGACACAACACGTGGGAGTGTGTAAAAGCAATGCCAGCCCATGACCCGGCTTCATTTCCCCATAGAGGTAGAATTGGCAGCCGAAAAGCAACTTGATCCCACGCTGCTCACTGCTGTGGCTGCACTCGCCTGGCCCGGGGGGAATTACTCAGTGTTGTAAGAGCCAGGCACCAGTCCAGTTCCTCCTGGCCAGCATCTGCTGACAGATGCCAGCGAGCAAGAGCCGAGGCTGAGCTGTGCCTTGGAGCCAGCATCCTCCTTCAGAGCTGCTGAGCAGGAGCTTGTGGTTGTGGAGACCTCCCACGTCTCAGTGGGGCCCTGGAGCTCAGCCTCGTGGGCCCACGCTTTCCCGGAGTGTGGAGCAATGTCAAGGTCAGGCTTGTCACAGGGTTGTGCCTCCAGTGCTCGGCCAAGAGCAGATGTTCTTTGAGAGCAAGTCTGTCAGGACACAAGAGCTTCAGGACAGCAGCCAGGTCTTCATCTCTCTCTGCACTGCCACACACCAGACCTGGAAAACGGTCTGTAAAGACACAGAGAAAGTCTATGAGGGCCAATCTGTGATTCTGGTGGCCTCTGGGACAGCGGGATTAAGCCCACCTTGCAGAGCTCTGAGCTCCTTGGTATTTCCCATGCTTTGCCTTCATCAGCTTACTCCGAGCAGCACTTCCACAGCGTGGGTCTTTGATGTGGCACTCTGCAGACTGGGTGATGAAAGAGTTAACTGTCCCCCAGGACGGGGCTGAGGCTGGCAGAGAAGCAACTGAAGCCAATTAAGTAGAAAGCTCCTCCAGCTCCTCCAGGTCCCCCTCTCTCTGCTCTTTACCATTAGAAAGAGGGCTGGAAGATGGAGGCAGAAGTAGGAAGGAAGCTAACGATTCTTAACGCTGGCATTGCCTCCCCGGGCAAAGCACGAGAGCGGCCTCATACAAGTCCGTTTGGGAAAAACAACGGAAGTGGTGAAGCTACAGTCCTGGGAAATAAGAGGTTTTTCAGCCAGGTATTCAACTTCCTACGTGGCACAGCCCGAGTATCTCCCCCCTTTTACTCTTCCCTTCCTACCTGCTCCCAAGCACATTCCCACCAAACCAAACAGCTCGTACCAGCGCTAGCCCGGTCCCCAAACCAAACGGCTCATACCAGCACTAGCCCGGTCACCAAACCAAACGGCTCGTACCAGCGCTAGCCTGGTCACCAAACCAAATGGCTCGTACCAGTGCTAGCCCGGTTCCCAGCCTGGCACGGTTGCTCTCTAACTGGGCTGTCTCAGGCCGGATGGCCCGAGGTCAGAGGCTGGCTTGTTAGCAGTGGGTGCTCAGCACAAGAGCTGGTGGGGCTGGCCAGATGGAGCACGCCTGGGCTCAGATGATGGCAGGGCAACAACCTGTCACACAGCCGCCTCCTGCTTCAGTGGGTGGCTCCTGGCTGCCGAGGACAGCTAGACCCGCTCGGCCCTCCCCTCCCCTCCTGCATGGTACCCACATTCATTCAGATGCAACAAAAAAGCCTCGAGTAAGATCAGTCAGGCACTCGTCTATCTCCCAGCTCTCCCTGGCTTTTCTGAAAGAGCTGCTGCCTACACGGCTCCCACGCTGCAGCGCAGCTCGCTCCACAGAGCTGACCACATGAATCACTTGGCCAAGGTCAGCATCTCAGGGCCTGGTCCTGCAGCACCTTGACTGAAACAGAGCCAGTGTTGAACGAAACAGAGCCAGTTTGTTACGCAAGAGCAAAGACTGTGTGAAAAGGACGCCACGTTTTGAAGCAATGCAGTTGTCCATCATTGCAAGGTTCTTTCATGTTTTCCCGGGGCAGCTGGAGCCCAGTTCTAGTTAAACCATATGACAGCCCAGGGTGAAAAGACCTCAGGATCGTTTCCACCTGGCTGTAGGCTGCTCGGTAACTAAGCTGTTTCAGTCAGGCACTGTGACTTATTTTCCCCATCTGTAACGTCAGTGATGCTCAGCTTCTGTACAAGGATAGGAGTACGCAGCTTACTGTGCTATGGACCTGGGTCTGATCCTGGCTGCTGCTCCACTCCCCTCATCAGCCTCTGGACCTTACCAGCCTCTGGACCTTACCATCCCACCTTCCTGTTTGTACCATTGAAAGGAAACAAAAAGCCAGGATCTTTGGTGGCAGCAATACACGCTGCCCTCTTCCCACGGCAAAGAAAGCCTGCTTCCCTGGGAAAGGCTCCTGAGAAGTCGGACTTGTTCCAGAGGTTTGTCAAACTGCGTTTGGGATGAAGATACCGTGAATGAGCCACCACCTGCCAGCCAGCAGCTCCATGAACGCAGGACTCCTTGCAACAGAGCACAGGCAGGAAGGGCGTAAGATGGTCCCTATGTATTGGGACTTCCCACGGGAAAGCAAGAGCATCCGACAGATACTGATCTGTGCACACAGATCTGACGCTTCTGGGCTATCACGGGTCTTGTCGGGTACAAGCAGGCACTGTCCTGTGCGTGAATCAGCCTAGAAGCCTCCGTGCCGCACAGTTGTGACCCCTGTTCAAGGGTACTGCCTCCTCCCTGAGGGACGGATCGGCCTCTGGTCTGCAGAAGATGCTCTGGCTTTGCTGGCAGAGGAAGGTGATGGTTTCAGCCTTTCTCTCCCATGGCAGTGGAAGAAGGGACAGGGGGCTGATGTGGTGTCTATGTGGCAGCTTCTAACAGAATTAAAAGGAATCAAAGATCAGAAGCGTGGAACAGCTCCTCTACAGGGAGGGACTAACTTAGAAATCTTCAGCATGGAAGAGAGTTCAGTGACAGGAAAGAAATAGCTCAGGTTTGTAAGATCTTCAGACTGTGACCAGGGAGCAAATACCGCTCATTCTTTACTCTTCAAGAACTAGAAATGCAGAACTCAAAAGAAATGAAAAATCAGCAGGTGGGAAAGAAATACGCGACAGGGCTTTTGCACACTGCAGGAGTCACGTTTGTTTGTAGGAGCCAAAGCCACTGACGGGCCTGGCGTGGGGTGAGATGCACTCCCTGAAATCTCCTCCCCAGGACTTTCAGCTGTAAAACAATCCCTAATCTGCTCTTGGTGAGGGAACATGTACAAGCAGAGCCAGACCGTCCATCTCTGCCCTATTACTCACGTGCTTCAAGAAACAGCACTGCCCACAGGCAGCTACCGAGCCACATGCCCTTTGGTCTGACCCCGCATGCCTGCGCTCACCCCCTGCGTGCTGCTCAGCCCCACGCCTGGGAAGAAGAGACAGATTCCACGCGTGCCTGCCTGCCTTGGCTGACGCAGGGCAGGCTCAGTGTTATTTTGGGACAAGATTTCCATGAATAACTCCCCTCATCTGCCAAACCCAAATTAAAATTTGCTGCCAACAGTCATAAGCCCTCCCCCCCATTCCTCCCTCTCTTCTTTTCTTTCTTTCTTTCTTTCTTTCTTTCTTTCTTTCTTTCTTTTTTTTTTTTTTTTTTGGCAATTTCCTGCATTAAGATAAATCAGTGATAAATCCAGATTGTGCATTAAACACTGGCCCACGCAGTCTGGGAAACAAAGAGCATGCAGGAACACTGTGATTCAAACTGTTGCTAGCCGAGACGCATTTGGGCATATCAGCTTTTAAAGGATTTTCTCCAAACAATTCTTTCAGATTTCCTAAAGAGTCTGTACCATCAGATTTTGTGAAAAAGCACTACAGCCTGCAAGCTTGTGAGCCCCGGACCCAGAGATGTCCTGGAGGTCTGGTACCTTTGTGTGCAGGGACGAAGCCTGGCTAAGGCCTGGGAAAAGCTACGGTGCGAGGCCCGCAGCTCTGCGTGATGCGGTAGGACTCCTGCAGTCCGCTCACCAGGTTTTGGCTGGCTTTGGGAAGCTCCCAGCCTACTTTTCAGGGTAAAAGGTGCTTGTTTTCTCTAGCCGTACCTGCCACTTCCTTCAGAGTGCTGTGGTGCCCAGGCAGAAAATTCCTTGGGAAAAAAAAAAAAAAAAAGGTCTGGTGTTTTATCTGACTGAGATTTCTCTCTCTTCTCATTCCCTGGAAATCCACAGCAGTCCTGGGTGCAGTGACACAAAACCTCTTTCTTCTGCCAAGGAAGGTGTTCTGCAGCCTTGGAAGAGCGAAAGGAATCGCTCAATGGGTGGCTTCCACTGAAACCTTAGGGTGGGCTCTCATCCGACAGCCATTCCCACATGCTCACCAAGGCAAACAGTTCCTCCTCTTCCTCACAGAAGCAGTCACAGAGCAGATGATGCAGCACGAAACTTCGGAGCAGTCAGGTCCAATGTAGCTCAGGCAACCCTTTCCCTCACTGAACCACTGGTAGTAGCTTTGTGTGTGATTGTGAGTATCTGCAAACCGAAGGAGCGGTTGAGGGGGCACCACTGAAGCACGCGAGTCGGGGAAGAGACCAGACCAAGGCACTCGCGTGCGGCACGCACACCCCAACCCCTGGCAGCTCAGCCTGGAGGGGAGGCCAATGCATGCCCAAGGCATTCCTTCCCCTTCACCTCCACCCGCAACTAGGCACAAGCCTGCCTAGAATTCATCCACCCAGAGCGTCACACTTCGCAGCTCCCTTCCCACGCCCAGCGCAGCCAGCAGCTTGCTTCCTTGCTCTGAATAACCACTGCTTCCCTGCCTGCCTCCCCCAGCCAGGCTGCGCCGCCCCAAAGGCAGGCAGGCAGGCGTACCTGCCTCCCCCCAGCACCCAAGGGAGGATGTGGCAGGCTGAATCCACACCGCTCTGCTCTTGGGCCGCTGCGTTCTGCTTCCCTCCAAGGCCAGGAAGAAGGGGTAGGGATAAAAGCTACACCAGAGCCTTCACTCCTTGGTTTCTGTTTCCAGCCAGGGCAAGCATTCGATTGTCCCCCTGTACTCGGCACCGGCGAGGCTGCGCCTCGAGTGCTGGGTTCAGCTTTGGGCACCG
>KL281130.1:3896-24517 GCA_000699545.1 Podiceps cristatus
GTTTTAAAAATTTTGGGGGGGGGGGGGGGAAGTCTTGCCAGTTAAGCCTTTGGACCATTTAATATGAAAGATTGCATCCTGTGAGTGTGGTGATGGGGTTTCTTATTTGTTTGGTTTTGTTGTTATTGTGCTTTTCTTATGACGATCTGGCTAGAGGAAAGACAGGACTGGATTTAGGGTTATCTTTATTGCTGCATTTGGTTACTGACTGTGGGATGTAGACATGAATAAAAATAGAATTGTGAGGCTTAAAATACTAGTTATTGCTTCATAACATTGCTGTGTCAGGAGCTTCAGGATTCCTCCATCACTCTCTCCAGCCCTGTAGCTGCAGCTGAGAGGGGGCAGTACCCTGGGGCAGAAATAATTAGTGTACTTAATTCCCTGTCAGGGGAAATTGGTTTGATGGATGGGGCAGAAAACAAGAAATGAAGAGCCCTGCAGTTCGAAACCTGCCAGCGCTGCTGGTGCCACTGCCGGTGCCTCGGGAGCGGGTCGGGAGCAGGTCTGCGTCGCCTTGGTGCCTGGTGTGGAGGTACCTGAATAGCAGTGCAAAGCCACTTAGCCCAAAGGACACAGGAGAGGGGTAAACTGAGGCAATGGCATGGCCTGAAGCACACCGTGGAAGACCGGAGACTTCCCGCGGAGCGTGCAGCACGTGTTTAGTCTTGCATAGTCATTTCTGCAGAGCGCAATTATGTAGTTACTTTGCCTTGGGTAAATATAGATTTCAGCTAGCACAAGTTTAAAGTGGATGTTGTAATTTTGGGAACATATATCTGTTTTAATTTCCTTTCCAAGATTTTCTTGATCGTTCCCTTGATACTTCTCCCATCAAATTATTCTCTTGACAGTTGAGCGTGACAGCTCAGGTCTCTCAAGTATATTTGCTCCTGTCCCAGATGAATTTTGGGCTTGGAATCTGTGTTGGAGGGGACAGGTGAGGACAGGTCAGCAGAGCAGCTGCCTCTGCAGTGATGGATACAAACTGTAAGGAAAAGGGGAAAATGGAGCGTTTGCCCGGCACCATCTCTAGGCACCGAATGGTTTTCAGTCTCGGCTGTGCCTGCCACCCTCCTCTGCCCGCTGGGCACAGGACTGTGGTGCAGGCTCCGGCACGCGATGGGGTGCGACGCTCAGCCCTTCCACCCCAGGACCCGGGCTGGGGAGGGATGGAGCACGGGGCTGTCACCCCAACTCCCTGATAACTGTTGGAGGAAGGATTTGTCCCGGGATTAGGTGACCGGTGCCGCTGATCGAGCACGTCTGTGATGGAAAATGCCTCCTTTAGGTGAATTACCACAAGCTGTTGAACAGCAGCTCTTAAACCTTTGCGATTAGATGGTGCCTCTGAGCCTTTGGCTTGGCTTTCCTGAGCGTCTCTGGAAAGAAATGCTCTGGTTTACCCAGGCAGGGGGTGACTACTCTTTTAATCATTGTACTCCACTCTCCTATCACTGTTTACAAGTCGTTCCTTACCTAAATAATTCTGTTTAGCTGGATTTAACAAAATAGTGTGGAAAAAGGAAATGCAGGGCATGTAGTATTGTGTGTACAACGATTCAGGAGGAGCTAAGGAGCAATGCTGCAATACTGCTTAATCTGCTGTGGTCGTTCTCCTAGATGCCGACCATGGGCTGCTCATGTTTATATGTGAGCAACGAGTCTGTGTTCAGCCTCAGGGCCCCACTTTTGCCAAAGGTCTAAATAATAGTTTTGGGGTTTAAGAGTACAATAATAGTATCTAAGTTGCCATTTTTGCCATGTTTGATGTTGAATTCTGCCTCCTTGGAAGCCCAGTGTGGCTCTTCAGGGAGTTTCTTTTCAGGAAAATGTTTTTGGAGGAATACTTCTGTTTTTATGTTTTGTTAGTACGTAATGATATTGAGTGTTCAATAGTAGGCAACAACTCTGCAAAATAGCCAGAAAACAAAGAAAAATACACATTCTTTTCCAAATGTTGGAGAAGATTAGGCAAAGTATAAGTAATTTATCCCAGCTGGCATTCTCAACCATAAAACAAATGTGTAGTGTTTTCCAAAAAACAGGGTGGCTCATAACTTCCAGGAATCGAGAACCTTGTTTTTCTTCAGGCAATATTAACAGTGATCGTTCTCATACAAGACGTGCAGTTAATGTCCGTTAACTGTGTCTGTGTCATTAACAACATACTTGATCTGGTAGTTCTTTATTTAATGAAGTCCTGGGTTATCTGCAGAACTTCAACTGCTGGATATCAGAGCTAAGATACAGGTCCTCCTGAGAAAGTGTATGTGAAAACACACATGAAGTGGTCTGTTTTCCTCTAGTTTCGATGTTTTCAAGAAAAAAGACAGATACTGAGGAATTTGTGCTCATGCAGAAACAAATTCAGCGTTGGAAATTTCCTTATTACTTCTACAGTAATAAATTTGGGGTTTGTTTCGCAAGTTTTTCCTCCTCTTCTTCCCTCATCTTTTTTCTTTGCGGTTGCATCTCTGCACTGGAGCCGTCCTGCCACCCTTGGTCCCCGTCCCAACGTCCCTTCTGCAGAAGCAGCGGCCAGGGGAGCCGGGGACTGGGCACCCACAGACTCCCATTGCCCTCACCGGGCTGTTGGCGAGACCCGTTCAAGGTGCATCAAGGTACAACCCATTTTCAGGCACAGGAAATAAAGGACCTAGAAACGGTAATTTATCAAGCCCTTCAGGCAAATGGGAGTTAAATATGTGGAATATATTAATGCTAAATACTCGGTGTTGCTAGGTCTAATTTCCGCTGAAGGGAAGCGTGTTCATATTTATTTTAAATCAGTAAAGCGAAGCCAGGTCATTGCTATGGGCGCTTCGCTCGGGCGGGCGGGTGGCACCCGTAGGGGTTCAAGCAGTGGGAGCCGGAGCAGGACGCCCTGTTGCCACCATTACCAGCACTAACACCTACTGGGGCAAAACTGGGGGACTGTGGGGTTGGGCAGCGGGACTCAGGGTCGTGTCTGCCTGCCCGTGCTCGGGGGCTCAGCAGGGACCCCGCACCCGCCGGGGCTGTGTGACAGGGATGCGTGGCTCCCAGGAGCACCCCTCACCCCTCTGGCCAGCCCGGGGGGCTCCGGAGCCCTTTGCTGTGACCCCCTGTCCCCACGGCCGTCCCCCACCCCGAAAAGTGCCGTTCGGCCGTGTCTCCTCTCCGGAGTCGCAGCCCAGCTGCTGTTAGAGGGCCTTCCTTATTTTTGCAAAGTGGATTTCGAGAGTTTCTTTTAGAACCATCATAAACAGTTAAAACAACTAAACCACAGCTGTCAAAATAAATAACCCTGCTTTGTGTTGCTTTATCTTTTTGTTTTCTTACCACTCTGAAACTTGCTTATTCCTAAAAATGGAATCCACAGTAATTCTCACAGCTGCTGGTTCAGATTAATAAGGGTGTCTGTCTCCGGCTCTCTTGCCAGCGTCTGAGATTTTGAAGTTTAACAAGTAATATCTATACATGTGGCGAGGAAACACAGTGAATGGCATGTTAATAGGAGCAACACTTAATGAATGCCACATCTGGCTGTTTCACAACATAAACCTGATTTATATTTACCCTTTTGTTTTATCAGCTAAAGTCTAAACGTATATTTCAGATGCATATTCCAATTGGTTATTTACTCCTTTTATTTTGTAGCTTGAAAGCTGAGCTTCTGTGTACTCGTTTTTGACCCGGGTGGAAGCTGCTCTGGATGAGTGCTGCGTGTCTGCATTTCATAGAGGGAGTAAAATATTAGGACAGGCTGAGAAAAGACCTTAAAGAAATGACCTGAGATCTTAAGACTCTTGCAATTATTTCTCTCCTCTCAGTGTACGCTGGTGAAGACTGATGAGTAATTTGATCACGGTGGGGAATTTCTGTGGTAGAGGCAAGAGAAAAAGCAAAATTAGGGCAATGGTTGGGCCTGCCTTATGGCAAAAGCCAACTAGATAAAATTTTATGGTTTTGACATGCTACTTAATAATTGTAACTGTTTCTGGGAAATGGGGTGAGGAGGTCGTCATCTGAAATCTTGACATCAGGCCTGCGGCATTTTAATTAGCTTTTCTCCGTTTAAGCTGGACATGGTAAGGTTTGGTTCGGGGTGGCTCTGCGTCCTGTGCCGGCTGCGGGTGGTGCCGGTTGCATCCTCCTTCCCTCTCTGTCTCTGAAGCCCATGAACAGATTGACTTCAAAGGTGTCCAAAGGACACTTGTGGCTTTTTTTTTTTTTTTTTTTTTTCCCAAACTGAGTAATGATGGGAAATATTATAACTAACAACCGATCATGCAAGCCTCTACAATGGGTGGGTTTTGTTTCCGCTTCTTTGGTAAATTGTCCTTTGTGTGTGGCAGCAGATCCGTCAGGGTGGGCCAGTCTCATTGAAGGTTTAATGTTTCCTGCAGACGGATTGATCATCCAAACGGTTGCTTACAGATCCATTTGTTGTTGCTGAAAATAATTACATTGAGGTATTTCTGATTTCTTGTTTATCATTTTCAGTGTGTTATATGTTAGCTTAGCTGTTCAAACTGCATTAAATGGTTGCTGATCTAGTCCATCTCTTTCTTTGTATCAACAGGGAGATTTCAGGACTCGGAAGATTTGGCGCATAGTTCAGGTCTCTGACCATAAGCGTTTCTGCTTGTTTGTGTGTTTGCTCATCTCTTTGTAGTGTGGAGGGAGAGAATGACTTCCGAACGCAGTTGACTTTTTGGCATTTGTCCTGTAATTGCCAAAAAACTGCTGCTTCCTCCTACGTATCCGTCAGATCTTTTTAAAATCAGATGGGTTTTGAAAGCAGCTTTTTGATTTCCTGAGATCCGCGTTTGGTCTTCCTTCCTCCCGCTCCCTCTTTCTTCCTTTGTTCTTGGAGGTTAAAGCTGTGGGTGTTGAGGTCCCATTAGTCATTTTGGCCACTTCTGAGCTCATCATGTTGAAAAATGCCTGGATTAAGCCATTCCTGAATTACAGCAGATTTACATCACCAAAGCTTCGTTAGAGTTAGTCGAGTTACTTCAGAGTGATGTAGCTGAATGGAGAGTCTTGTTTACTTCTGCTGGGATGGAGGGGATGTCCTAAAGGATGTAGCAATATCATTTTTTTTTTAATTTAACTGTAATCCTGAAAAATAGCTTGCACCCCGGACAGAACAAATCCCCTTTTAGAATCAGGAAATTCATATTATAGGTACTGTAGTGGTGTTCTCATGCTGTCTTGTATAAATAGTACCCTGCTTTTGTGTGTTTGGTTGGGGTTTTTTTGAAGGTTTTGAGTGTAAGAGATGGTGCAGGAATGTAACTGAAAGCTCCACGTGTGGGTTAAAGTAGTTTCTGGAGTTTGCCACTGCCAAAGAAAATGGGCCTTGCGTTCCTCTCCCTTCTGACGGCCGTTGGCTCAAGCACTGCTGCTGTTCCCTTGGATGAGCACGGTCGGTGGGATCCGGGCTGTGCAAACACCGTCTCTCCCCAGGCTCCTGCTCCACACCTGGTTTGTGGGGCTGATGATGCCTCCTGGGCGGTTGGAGTACGCGTTCTGTGGGCGTCCGGTGGTGGGTTGTGTGTGACTGCGTGTGGATGAGCATTTGTCATGCTGCGTGGTGAGACCATGACCATGGCCAGTGTCTCTGGCCCGTGCACTGGTGAGAACAGCCCGTCAGAAACCAATGTGCCGTGTCCACTAGCTAATATGCAAAGTTGTGCTCTCCTTCTTTGGAACTCCTTTTTCCTACCAGGACCTGGATTTCCTCTCCTGTGCCAGGATGGCCTAAAACTTGGCCATAACCTGCTCACTGTTGAGACTGTGCCTTTGTCATCCCTCCTGGGATCCCACAGCTGTTGGGACATTGGGTGGGTAGATGTGCCTTGAGGTTAATGAACTATGCAGCCTTTTTTACCCTATTTCGTATACAAGCTGTAATTTTAAAGGCACTACGTTCAGGAAAAAATTAGGGAGGCAGAGAAAATTTTAAATGAGAGGTCCACTTCAAACTGATGGGCAAGCCCAATGAAAGAGTCATCCCTCGCTGAGTATTTATCATCTCCTGCAAATGTTGGTGCTAAAACACAAGCTTGCAGGAGGCTAAAATGTGATCTCCCAAGGGCGATGGGAATCTCACGATACACCAGGAAAAATTTGTCTAATATGCTTTTTATTTCGAGACTTGCTTTTTGTCTGCTAGCAAAATAGCTTGCCAGGTGCCTTCATGGTATTGGTTTTAATTTGTTCTTGCTTGAAGTGTGCAAGTGGGGAATGATAGTTTTGAAATGGTGAAGAAAGCAGGCTGGTTGAGCTGTTAGGCTCAACGTTGCCATGCTAACCATGTTAACAGCTGCTAATGGTTTCTTAAGCTGCCAAAGCAGCCTGAAGATAGATTTAACACCCAACAGACACCTGTTTTTAGCAATTTAGCTCCACAGGCACATGGCGCAGTGCTGCGGGGGTCCTGTCCATAAAGAACAGATAAAATGTGTTCAACAGGTTACTTGAGAAGGTGGAAATTGCTGGCTTTCTACTTCATATGAAGGCTTTTTTGGTGGAGAGCAAGGAGGAAAAGCGCACAGTAAGAAGGAATAACCTGGAAGAGATGAGCCCTACCGGGATTTTTTTTGTATTTCAAACTCAGCTACGTCTTCCAAAGCCCTTGGTGTTGTTCCATCAGTCAGAGGACCCTCATGTCCTTGGTTGCAGTGTCCTCCCAAGGTTGCTTTGCAGGTGGGAATACGGGACCACTTCTCCCAGATGCTTGGAGGCTCCTGCTCTGTCTCTGCAAGAGTCCACCCGTAGCAAGACCAAGTTGCAAGATGACCTTCCCAGGAGTTTTAGCCCCAAGGTGGTGTCAGAGTCCTCGCTGGCTGATCCCAGCACCGCCTTATGTTTCCTGAATGAACATTTGTGCTCATTTCCACCGTTTTTCTCCCTGCTGCTTCTCTTGGCGCAGTTTGTGCGCTGCAACCACGCGGACTGCAGTGGCCTCCGAAGCTGAGCAGAGGGCTGTCCCCGGAGCAGCTGGGGCTGCTAGCTGTGGGGACGCCTTGCAAGCTGAGCTAGGGAGGGTGTGTTGTAGCCGACAGCGATGGCCTTCTGGTAAGTCTTGGTCATGTTGCGCTAGACTTGAACTGACCCAATCAGTCCCATGTCAACTCTTGATCAGTGCTGGGAGGAAAATTGATTTCCCCGTGAAAGAGGGCTGGGAGCTGATGTTCGTCTCTCTGAGGCTTTCAGAGCCACCACTTCAGCCTTCTGAAGCTTTGCTTGACCATTCATTGCAAAAGGGGCTTTGAGAGATTTCAGTTGCTGAGTCGCGGTTGGCTTCATGGGGGGAAGGCGCTGCAAACGCCGGTGCAGGATTTCTGCATAGAGAACAGCGCTGTGTTTGCAGAGCTCTGAACAGACCAGCTCTGGGCTGAGCAAATGGGGTGTTTTTACCCGAGATGGATTTTAGGCTTTTCCAGTCACATAGCAGGAACCTGTATAATAACTACCAATTCCTGAACAAACCCTGACTGTTCTGGTTTGGGCGGTGCAGGTTCAGCCTTTGTCTTTCTTCTCCTTTGGTTCTGTTCTGGTTTGCTTGTTTTCTTTTAGGCCAAAACCTCCTGACACACTTGGGTGTGCCATCATGTATTCTTTGATCAGTGTGGGTTTCCAGGGAGAAAACTCCCCAGAAAACTGTAACTGGCTTTTTGTTATATCATGGACTTCAAAGCGATTGGCACAGAAAGGATAATTGGAAAGAAAAACCCTTCTGGGTTATAATTATTTGTCCCTGGAACTGGGGTTCCTTAGTGATGATGCATATTTTCCCTTTCGTTTTCCCAGCGCAATGGGAACCTGGCAGTAGATGGTCTCTGCTGGGATGCGCAGTGTATGCCTGAACCTCCGTGCAGGGGAACGGAGGAATCACGATATTGGAGTCCAACCAGTGATCCATGGAGACTTGCTTCCAGCAGTACCAGAGCCAGCTGCTGCAAGGGAAAACGGAGCGCTCCGCAGCAGGGCAGGTTACGCGTTCTGCCGGGAGAGCTTCCCTCCCAGGACTCCTGTCAGCCAGGGATTGTTCTCTGCCCTCAGGCTTTTTTGTTTCATGCCCTTAAAGCAGCTTTCTTTTCTTCCGCTGAGAATTGATTGAGTGGGAACACGCTGCTCTGCCCGTTTGCAACATGTAGCACCAATACTAAATGGATCCTATCGCCTGGTCATGGTGGTGTCACTTGTCCTTGGCCTCTCCTTTCGTTCTGTGCCTGTTCCCGGCTCTGTTCGCCATCTCATTTCACAGTTGGCCCCTTCTGTCACTTTCCATTTCATTTACGAAGTTCTCTGTGTTGCATGTGGTCTGTGAACTGTTGCAGGATGCCCAGCTTTTTTTCTCCCCGTCTTTGTGGCCAGCCCAAATCCTGATCTTTGCCTGAATATATTGATGGCCATCATTGACCCTGCTCCTAATAATCTGTTAGGGGGAAACGGGGTTAATTCCCCACTGCGGGAGGTGACTCTGGAGGAGCAGTTAAACCTGCTGTTGGGTTGCCCTGGGGCTCAGCACCAACCCCAGCTGTGCCCGCGGATGGTGGGGAGCCCTGGGAAGCCACTATTGTCTCTTGGCTGGGAACCACTCCTGGTGCTCCTCCTCCTCCTCAGCTCACCAAGAGTTGGGCACAGGTCTGGGGGCTGTTGGCCGTGTGAAGATTTTGAAGGATGGCTTGAGAAGTCCAGTGAGTAAGGAGTAGCTGCTGTGGTTACAAGTCTCCAGAGACAGCACAACCCTCCCTGATGGGCAGCAACGCTCGTTCTCCTTGCCTTGATGGCCAAGCTTGAGAGATGCTGGTGCCCGTGAGTTCATACGAACACAGGTGAAATTATTTTCGTTACTTTAAGACAGAATAATTAAATACAGTATATACGGATCCCTCAACATGACAGCCGCCCACAGAGCTAAAAACAGGAAATCCATTAACTTCATTATTTAAAAAATAAAATAAAAATCCTCCCAACTGATTCCTCTGTCACTTAAAGTTCTGCATGGAAGGAGGGCTAATTTAACGCTGCATTAACTCACTGTTATCACCCTCCTGTTACCTAAGTAGTTTCTAATGACTACCCTGGAGAGCACTTGGAAGCTTTTAAAAGTTTTTATGCTAAAATTTTTTTTTTTTAATCTATGTGGTTTATACTTTAAGAACAAAAGTTATTGATAACATTTTTCCAAATCTTTCAACAACATCAGGAACTATTCTGTTGGCTGCAGAAGTGAAGTACCACCAGTCTGTTATCTCTTGGGCAAATGAGAATTTGAAATGTTTAGTATTTAGTGGTGTGTTGGGGGAAATGGATATGGCAGGGTTGGACTGCGGGAAGGTAGTTCAGATCTTGGGCTCGTTGGTGTTTGCAGCAGCAGCAGCGTGTCCCGGGGGTGGGAGTGGAGGAGGGGGGTTTATCTGCTCTTGCCCAGGACAGGATTCCAAAGGGGACTCTGTCCTTCAGCCCTTTGAGCTTTGGCTTTTGTAGCTCTGGACAGACGGGAGACGCCGTGGGGCAGGTGCTTGCGAGACGTGTCGCTCTTCTGGGATCCCGGAGTGAAAGGCACCACCGAACTGAGAAGCAGTAAATCGTTGTCTTCCCTCTTGTCTGTTCCTCAGAGCTGTGGGGGACCAGTTTCTTCCTTTTTTTAAGCACCTCCTCCTTTCTCTGTCCTACTTCAGATGTGCTTCTGAGGTCAGCATCTGTTGCACTCGGAATTTGGGGTTTTTTTGGGGGGTCAGTTCAGTATGCAGCATTCTTGTTGCTCTGCAGTATTTTCAAGTCTTAAAAGTTGAAACTTTCTGCTTTGTATCGGTTGAAGAGGGAGCTTGGCTGTGCTCCTGAGGTGTGTGCAGCGCCAGTGCCTGGGCTTACATTACCCAACTGAAGACCTAAGCCATTTCAAAGTTACGCCTTGTGTGCGTGCTCTGCCTGGGGATGGAGGAGATTGAAAAAAATTAACAGGGTTTGCGTGTTCACAGGCTGACCGTGTGACTGTGGAGAGACCTGGTCTTTCCATTCGGAATTGCCAGGAATCCTGACCATTGGGAGCCCTGGGAAACTTTTAAAACTTGACACAAACTTGAACATTTCTTGTATCTGCTCTTTGTACCTCGACTTTTTACTGATACTTGGAAAGCTGGAGAGCGAGAGAGTGAGTCTGTCCCCCTGATAGGTTTGTTGTCCTTCTGGAAAAGGAAAATGACTGGAAAAAAAGGCAAAAGGGGCAATGTCTCAGGGGAAGGACGGCTGCCGGTGATGCCTTGTGAAGCGCCCAGAGCTTCTGAGGTGCAGAGCACGGCTGGCGGCGGCGCGAACTTCTGCACGGTGAGTTACCGCGATTCCCTGAACGTCCTCTGCTTTCCAAGGGCTTCCTCCTTCTGTCATCTAAGGTGTTTGCATCCCGCTGTTGCTCTCCTTAAGCCTGAAACGGCGCAGGAGCGAAGGGGTCCTCCTCACCTGGGTTTTAAGTGTCACTTTCAGCATCGTGATGCTCTTCCCCCTGCGCCGGGACTGGCCAGTGAGCCTGCTCCCTTGGCCTGTGTCTTCAGCGGAGAGGAAAAACCAGCGCGTTTCAACAGGTGGTAGCCGAGGCATGTGAAACTCCGGCATGAAAGCCAAACCCAGTTGAAACTGGTGATAATTTTGCCGTGGGTTTTAGTGTGGCCAGTATTTCACGCTGGAGATAAAGTTATTTGTAGTTAGCTGGCAGGCGCAGTATTTTAACTTATTAGGGGACATGTTAGCAAGACACTTCAAAATGATGCAGCTCTTTGTAGGTAGTTAGGAACTTTGCTTTCCTTTGAGGAAGTTGTTGCTATGAATGATGAAAGTTGTGATGATTTACAGAGTATTTTCTTTTAAAAAAAAGAAAAAGTAAGGAGAAAACAAAAACATTTATTTCCCATAGTGTGTTGAGTTTTGGGGGTTTTGTTTGGTTGGTTTTATTTTGAGATTTCTCATTCACCGTTGGAAAAAAGGGCTAGGTTTGACCTGACTGCCCTCCTGTCAGGCAATACAAACTTACTATAAGAAGTACTGATACATCAGTGCAGTTTTCTGCCTTTTCTAATTTGATCTGCGTTTCTGCAAGTGGGAGCTGAGTACGGATGGCAGGAGGAGGAGGAGGAGGCCCTGGCAGGAAGGCGACAGGGCTGAGTGGTGGGTGCAGAAGTGAAGAGCAGCTCGGGGCCCGCGGGAGCACGCCGGCAGGTAAACACCGGACCACTCGGTGTATTGCTCGCTGCCGGACATGGCTCCCTTTCCATCGGTTGAGCCGCACGTGGTAGCTGCAAGGAGTATTTGCAGACTGAAGTCCTTGGTCAGAATATCCTGTAGTCATCAGCGTACCCCGTACTATTTTCAACAGGTGTTTGACCGCTGGAGCTGAAATTACATCATACTAAATTTCAGGGAGGTAGGGAGGAGAGGCTCGGGAGCAGTTAATCTAATTCCAGTGTAAGTCCGTCCATATTGGGTATCTCCCTTGCTTTGGCTGCCGGGGCGTCTGACACACAATATTCATAGGGAGACAGCTGCACTGTCCGCTCCCCAGCTCCTCTGCGCTGGCTGCAGGGCGAGCTAGAAAACGCGTGTACATTGTAGAAGCATTTGTCCGTGCCATGCAACCGTTCTCTATAAATTTTATGTGTAGTTATGTGTATACAAAGAGGCAGTTTGCCGTTTCACCTTATCCCATACTTTAGGAAGGAGAATTAACAAATGATCTGAGCTATTCCTACCATAGCTAGGTATGGGGTTTGACTTTGACCAGATGATTTTTTTTTTTTTTTTAATCAGATTAATTAAAAATAAGAAACCTGATGATCTTTGGACTGGGCTATTTTGTATTTAGTTCTGAAGGCTTTCTGCCCTTCTCTGCCTCATTGCGTTCTCCCTGACTGTCCGTGTAAACAGAAGACTGGCTTGGGGTGCGGGAGGGCTGGCGGTGCAGCGTGCAGGGCTGGGTGGGAGGGCTGGCATTGCCTTTGCTCTGCCGTATCTTGGCTGTTTTTTTCATCAGGTATTTGACGGTAAATTATAAAGATGAAAATTGGAAACCTTAATGATATAATGCTATATAATCTATATTCCACTAGAAATAGTACTCTCTATAGGGAGCCATAATGGGGATCCTTTGGACTTTTCTGGAGACTGTTCATATCAAATTGACTTTTGAGGTTTTGGTTTTTTTTTTAACATGTTAAGGACCAGTAATGTTTTCTACAGCGCATCCGATGTCCCTGCCAGCGCGTACCGTCTCTGCCGAAGGACTCGGTGAGCCTGTGCGGTGCCAGCTTTCACAGTTCATCTTTCAAGCAGCAAATGGATTTTAACTCTAGAGATCACTTGATGATGAGCTAAATTTCCTAGCTCAGAACGTAAACTATTGGAGGGTTTATAGACTTTTAAAGAAGAAAAACATTTGGACACCCAAAAAGGAATATGGGAAAGCCTTTTTGATTTTGTTTTCGCTTCCTCCCCTTCCCTGTCTTTCCTGCTACCCCGGCACATCCTCCCCTGCCCCAGCAGAGACCTCTTGAAAATGCCAAACTATGGATTTTGCCGCATCAAGTTTGGAGCATGTCACAAACATTCCAAACGCGTGTGGGGCAAGTGCAGCCGCCGTTGGCAGTTTATTTTATTTCAATTCCCGCCCCCCCCTCCAAAAAAAAAAAAAAAAAAAAAAAAATCCCTGTGGCTCCCTCTCCGGCTGCGCGGGAGATAACAATGGGGTGCTTTGTGCCGCTCTGCAGCTGCTGAAATTTGACTAGATCCAACTGAGGAAAACAGGAGCAGGTGGGTCAACAACGTGACCCTTTCGTTCCCAGCAGTATCAGTGTGCGCCGGGGCCGGCGGGACTGGGGCGGAGGTGAGCCCCGAGATTTGGCCCCGGCAATGAGGATGCGTTGGTTGGTGCTGTGAGGATAGGAGCTGCCTTTCTGAGAGAGCCCCGATGCCTCTAACTGTTGTAGTGTTTGCTGCCATTTGTAAGATGGGTTTCACTCCAAAAATACTAGGATTGGGAAACGGCACTTTATGTGATAAACTTGGATCATTACAGGCCAGGGGACTTTGCTTGGGTACCGTTGCTTTGATTCCCATATTGCTGCTAGTTTCTCGGTTTGTGCGATGCTCCGTGGCTGCCGCGCAGATGCTCCTAAAGCTCCTGATGCCCAGCGCCTGCCCTGCCCTCCTGCAGCCCCAAGCAGGGGATTGATTCTCCCTCTAGGTCTGCCCAGGTCACGGAGATGCCTTCCTTCACGTCCATGTTCTTGCTGTGCTAGAACTGTCCTAAAAAATGTTGAGGGTGGGAATTTCTGCAGCTTGGAGGAAGGTTGGGTAAGTGGTCCCGGTATGTTTGGTGGTGACGGAGGATGCGGTTGTGTTGGGCTCCTTTGCCTGGTACTGCCACCGGTCCCGCTGGCAGCAGCAAATACATCTCCTTGGTGTTGCCCACTTGATAGCCAGAAGAGGAGGATAAGGATAGGGAGAAAAATACTGTTATTACTTAGCTGTGTGGGTCAGGTAAGTCCCAGTTGTTCCTAAAGTCTTCCCTGCCAAGGTGTGATGGCTCGGTTGATTCCTTGTGGGTGCCACGGTGTGTCTGGGCTTTGTGAGGCTCGGAAGTGGTGTTAGAAAGTGGCAGTGCTCAAACTTTGGCACTGTTCAGCAGACACATGGTTACAGCCTCAAACCTGTCTAAGATTGCAAGGGATTTTGAGTCTGAGGCTTTTAAGGGGTAGACGTGAACAACTGTTTGCATGGCAGCAGTTAGAAACGCAAGGTTTCTGTTGATGGATCTTGTAATCTTGCTTTCTACTATCACCTTACAATAAAGCGAATGTGAGATGGAGCAGAGCTCCCTCCTTTTACGCTGTACTGTGGATACAGTTGTGATGTTCAACAACCCATTCACATCCTTGAAAGTCTTTGTGATTTAGCTGTAATTTTTAGGAGAAAACATGACACAATGACACACGTAGTGTCTCGGGTAATCCTGCCATCACAAGCGCTTGCATTGCTTCTGGAGTAGCATCAGGCAGTACTTTATTTGCACATGATGAAGCCTGCAAGAGGAATAACAAGTTGCAGTCGGGATGAGTCCATGCTAAATGGGGAAGGGGAGAGCGGTGATGGCTTCGGGAGTGGGAGGGCTGCCGCGGGGAAGGGTCCAGGGCAGGGAGCTGCTTGGGGTGGAGGGAAGATGGATGGAGGCTGGAGAGGAGCTTCCACTGCCGAGGGCCGGGTATGTGACTGACCGGGTGATGTGTGCTAGTACAGAAAATCGATCTGCATGACCACATTACCAGCTGTGGGGACTCAGTCCATCAGGAAGAGTGTTGTTAATAAATCAGAGGCTCTCCGTGCATATCTGCATCTTCAACTTGGTTTTTAGCAGGAACTTGCTGTGATCTGATACGAAGGTCAGCAGCGGAGCAAAGGACAGCACAACACTTCGTGTGCACTAGCAAATCTGCCGTTGCCGTTGACGGGTGCAGAGCAGCCGGAGCGGGATGGGATTTAGCTGCAAGCCGAGGAGGTTTAGACGGAGACTTCTCAAACGGTGCTGTGACCGTAGTTTGTCCTTGGCTGCACTTGCAGTTAAACCCTGTTTGGTGCCGGCTTAGCTGCACCCGCTGCCAGCCCCCCTTGTCAGCAGCGGGTAATTTAAGAGGTTTCTCCCAACAGCTGGCAGCACTGTTTACTCTGGTCCTCCCCTCCCGCCGCAGCGCTGAGCTGTCCCCCTTGCTGGCACGGTTCGCATCGGATTATGCTGTTGGACTCGCAGCCGGGTGGTGGTGGTGCCAGGATTCAAACTTGTCGCTTTGGAACAAGAAGCACAGGTGCAGGCTGAACTCATGATCCTTGGAGGCCGGCGCATACCGGGAAGGCTTCGGCTTCGCTTCGGACACACGCGTGCTCACAGATAACGCGCTCATATAACCTATTTAACGCGCAAGAAACGTGTCGCGCGCACGATCCTTTTGTGCCCCTTCCCTCCACGCACGCAAACCCCTAGTGAGGCGTTTCGTTTAAAAATAAAATTAAAATAAATGCCACTGCGTCCTGCTTGGTGAGAGGCGATGCTGACTTGCAAAGGGAAATGCACACGTAGGGATCTAAGGCTGTTTGGAGATGTAGAGGCCTTCCTGCTCAGCCAGCCAGCGTGCATCCTATACGTCTGCAGGGGAACATCATGATTAACATATGAAAACGCTGATAACAGTGGGATTCTTGTGTGGGCAGGAACGAAGGAGATATACTACCATTTTGGTGCCAGTTAGACCCATAACTGCTATTTGTGGCTGGGTTTAGTAACAATTAACCTTTCACATTTTGTATTGGCCATTGCTTTCCTGGTGCAGCTGCTTTTATAACAATATACTTCGCTTCTCCTCTCAGAAACGCTAATTTTGGTGCTTGGGGTATCTGTTCTAGAAACCACAGGATGTATGGAGGGAGAATGTGGGGATTTTTTAATAGCTGTTTGACGTATAATAATCTTTTTGAGGAAAAAAAATTACATTTTGATTTAAGGGACCTTGTGCATATTAAGATAAAAAAAGGAGATTGCGTGACTGCAACTTAAAATATTTTAAAGCAAACTCAATGTAGTTTTGCTTGTGTGACGATGTCAAGTCAGGGGTTTGAAAAGTCTTGACCTGGTGTGCGATGAGGTGTCACAGACTGGAGCTGGAAGGAATTAATGCCTTTGGTAGGTATTTCCCTGCCTCTTTGGCCTGGGTGAAGGGAGGTGTTATGGACCAAACTTTATCGCCGCCTTTTGAAAACTAGTAAAGTGCCCCGGGGACTCTTGGGAAGGAACATGGCTACAAGTGACCCGCAGGCACCGTCTGGTTTAATTTCTGTAGACACGTAGATGGGAATATCAGCATCTTAAATGGCTCCAAGGAGGGTGCTGAGTTTTCAGGAATTGCCCCCACTAGTGTGTTGTTTGGTTTTTTTTTTTTTTTTTTTTTTTTTTAATGGCTTCCGAGTGCAATTATATCACACAGAAATATTTGAAAATAAGAGTGTGTAATCGGAGGTAGGACAAAGTTGGAGTAATTTGGTTTTGGCATGAGCATATTGTTACTTAAAAATGTAGCAGAGGTTGGACTTCACCTGTCAAAACAGAACTACTGTGTTATGGCTCTTCTGGAATAAGCATTTCAATATTTATACTCTGTGCTGTGCTGGAAAAATGCAAAATGCAGATTTGCATGAAGTGGGTTATAGTCTGCCTCTCCGAAGTGTCCAGCATCGCAGGTAACAGGTTCGCTGTGTGGTTACAAGGCTGTGCTCGGATCTCGGCGCTACTGGTATTCCATCCAGAGTAATTTTCCTAAATCCAGCAACGTGTAAAACTGGCTTGGTGGACAATTTGAACTTTTTTCGTTATGATTTTTCTTTACCATTAAAAATTCAAGTCTTCTGTTTGCACATTAATGTTGACAATGAGTAAGACTACATGTAATTTTAATCATTGTCTTTTGGGGGATAAAGGCTGCCCTGTTTTGGCGCAAACCCAGTAACGTCAGTGGGACTGTTGGCAATGGCTCAGTTGGTCCCTGGTCTGCAGGAATCGGTCGTAGCACAGATCAGTTGTGTGCCTGGGTCACCTTGCCAGTCCCCAGGCCACCTAAATCACATCTGCCTTTGCTTCGCAGAAATTCTTCTTTTTTCTCTTGCTTCACGTTGCATAAAATAACTATGTAAACAATAAAAGTGTCGGTGTGCACCCTTAGAGAAGAACAACACAACCCAGTGAAATCTGGAGAGGGACTTTTTACAAGAGCGTGTGGTTATAGGACAAGGGGTAATGGCTTTAAATTGAAAGAGGGCAGATTGAGATGAGATATTAATATATTCTTCATTTTGAGGGTGGAAAAAAAGGCGGCCGAGGGCAGCTGTGGCTGCCCCGTCCCTGGAAGGGGTCCAGGCCAGGCTGGACGGGGCTCTGAGCACCGGGTCTAGCGGGAGGTGTCCCTGCCCGTGGCAGGGGGGTGGCACTAGATGGTCTTTAAGGTCCCTTCCCACCCAGACCAGTCTGTAATTCTATGCACCAAACGTAGGTGCGCATCATTCACACTGTAGCGTAAAGCATCTGGATTCCCAGTGTGTGTGATGTGGGTGTTAGGACAGAGTTGGTACCTAAGTTCTCCCAAATTAAACTCAAAAAGCATTACAGTTTGTTTTGTTTTGCCTTTTTTTTAAAAAAAAAAAAAAATGCTTAAAATTTGTGAAAGGATAACTTACAGAACCTGTACAATAACTATTTTCTTTTTCATTTCTCACATGTTGGCACTACAGGATGGGAATCACAGCTCCTGGAAACAGGGTTCCTGGGGATATTCCTCTGCCCGCTCTGGACCCTCTCCTGCCTGCCCCGCCACAGTCCTCCCTCCACCATCGTCATCTGGGGCTTTCGGTGGCTGATTTTCAGGATCATGCTTGGAGCGGTAAGTGGGGCTTCACACTTTTGCTTTTTTGAGGTGACAGCAAAAGGAGTGTCTCATCCTAGCCAAAAACCTTCCTCTGGTCCAACACACCGGAGTCCTCTGGTTTAGGAATTTTTCTGGTTACCAGGAAGGAGCCTGTAGCAGGAAACGCTTCATGCTCTGGTTCACAGAATCTTTAAACTTACTATTAATGTTTATTTTAAGAAGCACAAACATAGGAGTAAGAATATCTGTGTTGGTATATTGGTGCTGCTCTTGTGATTGGCTCTTGAAAAGGAATAAAGGTGAAGTTTGAGACTTGGGCATTGTGGCTTTTTGATAAGATGGTTGGGAATCCAGCAGGTAATTCCCAGGAACCAGGAGCTTTACCCTGAGTTATTTTTCCTTTGTGTGTGCTTTACTGAAATGTCATTCTCTGCTTCATGTTTTCAAAGAGAACAATTGCTGTCCCAGTGCCAGTGGAAATTCCCAAGTGGCTTGTAAAAGAATCCATCAGGAACTGTCACATCTTTGTTAAAATAAAGGTGTGGCAGGGGCGTTATCCTGTCATCTCGATCTGCATTTTGGACATTTCAAAATATCCCAAAACGTTAAGCTAAGGATCATCACTGTTGAAAGAAATTGCAGGCAGGTGGGACACGCCAGTGTCCATTGGCTCTAAAATCCTTCTCTCGCCCCAGCTCGTAAAGTGCTTGAATCTGTCGTCAAGCTCAGTAGGCTCTTAATTATCTTCCCGCTCTTAAAAAATAAGTGAAAGACAAACTTAGTGTTAACCTTAGTGTTACCTCTTTCCAAGACAACTTTGTTAGTGGAGAATGTGTTACCGCAGTAGATATTCTTGGAAAACACGTGCTATACGCTTGTTGCACAAAGGGCGGCTTCCCAGCCCACGATGGTTCAGCAAATTTGAAAGAGCAGAAAATTTTGCTTTGTCTTACGCGTTGTGGAACTGGTATTTCAAAACCCACTCGTTGCTATTGCATTGATTTCTTTGCTATATCTATTGTGGAGCGTCGCTGAATTGTGCTCAGCTTCCTCAAGCTGCGATTCTGGCTTGTTATTAATTCCTGCGGTTCTTATTATTAATTAAATAGCTCTGGTCCTGCTGGGGGGCAATACAGACGGATTAGATAACTTCTGAAGGTCCACTCCAGCATGGTTTTCTGTGACTGTATAAAATGCCTGCATGCGTAGATAATCCTATAGATTTGAATGCAACTTGCTGGTTGAAAAACTTCAGTAAAGGTTTACAAAGTCACCTTTGTGTAATGCTTTTAAACTGAGGTGAACGGTGCTGTTCTGCCATCCCGCCGCACTGCTCCTGCCGTAGCCTGGGTGGAGGCTACTGGAGGCATCTGTAATTGCTACTTTACTTTAAATGATAGAAATCCAGTCTTTAGGAAGCCTGACTTGGAGAGAGAGAGTTGTCTTTGACGCTCCGCGGGGTGAGAGCAGGAGGCGGAGCTAATGGCAAGATCTCCGTGCTGGGCTGAACACACGATGTCAGGATGCTCGCGGCAAACAAGCTGTTGGGGATTAGGTAGGCAAATGCAAAATTATTTAGGCTCTTGTGATCTGTTTCGTGGAGTCTTTTCCTGGGGCAGCTGGGAGATTGCTATTAGAAAAAAAGCTGGAATGGTGCTTAGCAAAACCGCTGATAGAAAAGGGATCGAAATGGGAGCGTCTGCGGAGCTTGGGTGTTTATGGGAAAATGATGCTGGCAGGGAAGCGTGGTAGCCAGGTGAAGCGCAGTGTACGGTTTGGGGAGAGAATAATGGAAGATAATCCTTAAAAATGGCCTGCTTTAAACCACCAGACACTTGGTGAATCTGTGCCTGGGCTCTGCTGCAGCGTCCGAGTCCACAGCCCGGAGCAGCAGCCGGGCTCCTGCTGCCCGGAGGCACTGTCTTCCCAGCAGCAGCGCTGGGTCGGTGACGGTACTTACTGCTTGTGGCACTTCCGCACGGCTGGCCCGGTGCCATGCTGCTGGCTTTGCGCAGAGCTCCTTGGGGACAGCAATTTGCAGTCCATGTGAACATCACAGATGATGGGATATGGGTCTCCGTGTGGTTGATCCTACAGGTATGAAGGGTTTGTTGTTGGTCCAGTGAGAAGGGCTCTGTTCAAGCTTTTTTGGATGAGAAATTAAGGGTAGTTTGGGTATTAGGTTTTTGTGAAAAAGGGTCTGTTGTTCTTGATGCTTTCCCGTTTCTCATTTGGACATCACGTTGACTTGGTTAAAACTGAGATGTTTCAAAGTTGGCTGGAGAAATCCCAGACGGATCTACCCTCGAGCTGGCTGGAGCCATGTGTCCCCAAGCCATGGGATGGGTGTGGGGAGGTCACGGTCCCGAGGGCAGCTACTCACCCCCGAGGAAGGATTTCTACCAGTTTAAAGCAGTGCTTAAAACTTAACACACCATCCACTATTGAGACACTGAGGTTTTTAACAGTAGTTTTCAAGTTTTTTTAGCAGCTGTTTAGGGAACACAGTTGAAGGCTGCTAACCTGCCAGAAATATCCATCCACATTTTATTACAAATTAAATTTCCTGTCCTCTCCTTTAAGCACAGAATGATAAGCACTTTAGTAGCTGGCCTGCGTGGTTTCTTCATTATATTTTTGAGGGCAGCGAAGGTCCCAAGTCGTTAAAGACTTGTGAGTGCAGTAACACAGCGCTGGCTGGCCTTTAACGACAGTCACGAGGCCCCGTGTGGGTGCCCCGAGGGGTCCCAGTCTCAGCAGGACCCTGCGCAGTGATTTGAGAGGAGCTGAGGGTGATCCCTGTCTCACTGGATTAGGTCCAATGAAGTGACGTGTTAATCCTTTGACCTGGTGAAGTCCAAGATGCAAGTTACCTCTTAAATGCAAGTTAGACTTCGCTTTGACTGGAGGGCTTGCGGGGTGGGGGTGGGTGGTTTTTTGGGGTGGGTTTTTTTGTTTGGTTGATTTTTTTTTTCAGGAACCTCATTGTGAATGGGTTATTTGGGTCATTTATCACCCATGACGTTTTCACTAAAGGTCAGCAGAGCCCCTTTGTCCCCAATGGATGGGGGCTGACTCCTGTAGTCTTGCTGCTTCTCAGCTTCTGAAATGCTGCTTCTCAGTCGTGATGCTGATTATGGAAAGAATTGTCAGTCCACGACACCAAGT